>BGPR01018372.1:631-14493 GCA_013235015.1 Araneus ventricosus | reverse complement strand
TATTAATAGCCTGTTGCTGTGCTTGCAACTTGGCGAAATCAATTGGCGGTTGTAGAGGTTGAGGGATTCTGCCAAAGTTTTGTTTTGCGATATATCTCGAAAATGGTGGGTGGTGGATGACCATTGAAGACCTATCTTAGGATCATAAGCTTTCATATGAAATAAAAATTGTCGAAATCAGTCCAGTGGTTTGGGGATGGGCTTATCTGAAGTTTTTCCCCGTAGAGAATGTACAATGGAGAAGTATTTTTTCGATTTTTCTCCAGAATTGAGGGTGATGGCGACAGGCAACCATTGATGACATATCTAGACATCGAAAGCTTCCACCTGAAATAAAAATTATCGAAATCGGTCCAGTGGTTGAGGCCGGGGTACTGATTCTCAGGTTTTGTCAATTATTTTAAATATATAGAAAGTTATAGATTGAAAGTTTTGATAGTTGGTAGCATCGTCATATTTACCTGCTTAAATATGCTATGCTGAGTTGTTTGGGTTATTATTATTTGATATAATGCCAAAAGAAAAATGAATTCTCACCCCTATTCCGTGAAAAAGAGGCTTTGGAAGGCCTGTTGTGCCTGATGTATAATTAATAAATAATGGGTGATCAGAAGACACTTGTTCAAATTGTATGGGTGGAATGGAACCATCTTTTTCTCGCCCAAGTTCAAGGAACTCGTTTAAAAAGCAACTGTAAAAAAAAGAATTTTTCATTATAATTATTGATTTTAAAGTCTTGTAAATTGATAATAACTAAAAGTAAATACACAATTATAAAACATCTATAAATGGAACATCTACAGTGGAAAAATGAGAATACAACTAAGAAAATTACGAAATTTTACTTAACTTCAAAGAACATGTTTATAAGTTTCAGATAAAGTTTAAAATTGTTGACTTTTATGCATTATGAACATCATCAACTCTAGGATTTTGGCCAAGTAGCATTTTTTAGAGAAAGTTATAAAAAAATCGTGCTATTTTTTATCGTGTTTTTTTTTCTTCCGAATTAATCAAAAGAGCTGTTGGCTTAAATGACAGACATGTTTACATTGATTCAAAATTCAAAATTTTGATTGGAGAAAAATAGTTTTTCCGATTTGAATTCTTCTATTCTCCTAATAGCGTCAATATAATATTTTATTGATTTAAAACTTGATGGAAGATTTTAAATGAGGATTACTAATGTGGACTGTGTCTTACACTTTGCTATGGGTTCCACAAATGAACGAAAAAAGTCAAGAACTTTCCAAGATGTCAGCATCGATATCAGATATAATTCAACGTATTTTCATGGTAAACATTTCTTTGGCGAATGGAAAGTTTGAAAGGAGTCATTTCAAAACCCGAGAGAAACTTTGTAAAAGTTAGGTTATGTATCATTCAGCAATCTTGAATTTGGTAAAGTAGCCATACATTTCTTTTATACTATTTCTGGAGTTGGTCACACGACTTCACTATAGCTTGAAAATCACAGCCTTTTCATATAATGAGTGAACATCAAAAGAATATGGTCGCCCTTCTAAGAGGACGCCATTTTTTTTGTCTTGACCGAATTCTATCGGCATTTTTTCTAATCCTTCTACTGATGGTAATTTTACTTAATTTTTAAGCAGATAGAAACGAATTTTGTAATAAATATTTTTTTGAATTAGGGGATAACAGTCTTTGCTTCTAAAAATCCATAAACCTCGAATCTCTCAGAGATACAATTCAAGCAAGCGATGACTGAACATCGGATATAGGTCATAATATCTATAATAATCTAAGACTTTATGTATATTAATACCAATATTGACACCATTACTATTAACACTACACATAAACCAAAGATCTGATATGGCCACATGTTCGGTGCTAGTGGTATAGTTGCGTAATTTTTCTGTATTGTTCGCATGTAGCCTTAAGTTCAGATATTTTACTCTTAGCCCACACTCTTATTGCTAAGATAAGGCTACAGCAATAAAGTAACTGTCAAAATTTTGTCTGTAAAATCTTTTAAAATTTAAAAAATTGTCTTAAATTTTTTTTTATGGATTCTACTCTTACCTGTTCTCAATTTCACTAATATCTTGAGAATAAGATTCTCCCTTTGCAGACACAATTATGACTTTCTCTAAAGATGGTAGACCTAAACAAAGACACGTTTTAAATGAGATATCTAATAATATAACTTTTAGAATCCTAATTACACAATAAATTAAAATAATATTTTAATTATCTGCATTAACATAATTTCTTTTATACATAGAAAGAAAAGTACCTTTGACGATTTCTTTTATTTTTGGCAGCATTTCTATGTTTTTTCCGTCATTGCGTACAGTATCTATGGTCAGAAATATCCTAGGCTCGACTTGCTTGAATCTGTTGAGGACTGCCTAGAAAAATTAGAGAAATTTTAAATAACTTGTCACTTTTTTTTATTTCCCACGCCGATCCAAAGGGCAAAAGGCTTAATACGAGCTTAGCAGAAAGAGAAATTTCGGAAAGTACAAGCTAAACCCATCATATTTGGATACATAAAATAAATTTAAATATTGCCATGTAGAAATTAACATTGGGACAAGGATAATTAACTTCCATAAATATATTTTTTTATTTTATTAAACTAAACTAAGGAATGATACAGAGAAAATTCTAAAGAACAAATAATATGGACTTTTTAATACACCAAGGAATTCTGGGACGACAGAAGACTTTCCTGCCATCCAATAAGTTTCCTTCTTTTAGATTGGAGTTCATTGCTCTCTTGTTTATTTCAGGCTCGTGACAATATTTAATAAATACTATACATAATAATAAGCAAAATAATATACTAAATAGATATAAGTAAAATTTATAAGAAAAGAGTGTATAATTAGAAGAAATAAAGGATATTTGTAGGAAGTACATAATACCTTCATAAAAATAAGAGGAGCATATAAAGCATACACAAAAAAATTCGAAGTCTGTCGTGCAATTTATATAAAAAAAGAGAAAAACCAATCTCTACATCACGTTTCCAATTTATTTATGACATTTACAAATTTTAAATTATCCAAAATAGTTTATAATCCCTCTTCGAGGGTATTCAGAAAACTTTAAGGCCGAATCATGCGAACAATATGCTCTCAAGAATTCGAATAGATAACTAAAAAGAGAATATTGTTACAAAGATGTAATGACGCTTTCCGGCATCGCTGGTCTTATAGTTGGGGAGGGAGTTTCACAGCGTAAGCATGGAGGGACGGGCAGCGGCAATCCCGGGACTCCAGACCTTGGCGACCATTTTGGCTACTTCGCGACAAATTCGGCGACCTTTCAGAAAAGGCGACCCTTTTCTCGATATCTCTATTAGGAAAGGAAATATGCTTGAATATACAAGAAAACTCCATGTGACATCACGGCCTGTCGGAGCGAGTATATAAGTACCGCGTTTGGATCAGAGATAGTAGTGTTGATCCAATTGAACGGCTTTAGATTTTCGTCTGCAGTGCGAGCTAGGAAGCTGGCGAGCTGAGCGCTATTGAAAGTGCTGTTATTGTCGTTATTAGTGATTTGCTGACTGTTTGTGTTGCTAAATATCAAAGTGCTGAACTGCTATTACCTGTGAGTTGATGTCTGTTCACATTGCTAATCTGTGAAAGGTTTATTGTTTCCTGTTACCTGTGTTACATGTATTCCTGCATATTTGTGGATAAACCTTCATTCTCCGTTATCCTGCGTGTTGTCATTTTACACCATACACCCACAGAAAATTTTTTGTAACAATATGATCCGCTGTCCATTCAAATACTTCAAACACACAATAAGCAACCCACCATATATGTTTAATACAAGACAGTATTTAAATCATTTAAATTTGAAAGCAAGAGAAAAAACTTATTTAAATAAGAGAGCAAAAAGAAATAGCAACCAAGATAAAAAATTAGAGATCCAAGTAAAACTTTGCAGATGGAAAAAAAAATTATTTTAAAAAATCCCAGACTAAGGAAAAATTAAGAAAAGAGAAGATTTAGCAGCAGAAACAGTCAGCAAATCACTAATAACGACAATAGCAGCACTTTCAATAGCGCTCAGCTCACCGGCTTCTAGCTCGCACTGCAGACGAAACTCAAAAGTCATTCCAGTGAATCAACACACCCTCTCTGATCCAAACGCGGTCCTTATGTACTCTCTCCGACAGGCCGTGACGTCACATGGAGTTTTCTCGTATATTCAAGCGTATTTCCTTTCCTAGCAGAGATATCGAGAAAAGATCGCACTTTCAGGAATCATCAATTTGTCTCAAAGGTCGCCAAATTTGTCCCCAAGTTCGTCGCCAAGGTCAGGGGTCCCGGAATGGCCGCTGCCCGTCACTCCATGCTTACCCCTGTAAAACTAACTCCCCAACTATAAGACTGGCGAGGCAGGAAAGCGACATTACATCTTTGTATTAATAGGAAAGAATAAAATAATAAAGATAATTTTAAAAATAAAAAGCTAATACTCAGCAACACAATAAGAGTAAGAATAAAGTTGTGGTCAATTTTTTAATAAGAGTTCGGTTATAAACTTCAAAAATAGTGGTCTTAATTTATTTTGACTTCTGCAAAACTAATCTAAATGCTCACCTCAGTGCCTATGAGCGGCAAAGCTCCGGACCAGATGGCTCCGATACTCATAACAGCGATCATGGCAAGAACAGCTTCTTTCCTATTGGACATTTGACCTACAAAAATGAATTAAATTGATGTTAATTCTTGGATAACGCTAAATAAAACGAGGGTTACAAAATTCAGTTTTTTATTTAGAACTGTGATAAGATGTTGAGGATGACATCTGAGATGCGCCAACTCTCAAGATATTCCACACTTCAATAAAGTGGAAATGTTTGACACGGTACAAAACCTGGCATTCACTCCAAGATCACATACCAGCATATCTTCGAGGGGGGAGTAGAAACTTGCATCCTCAATTCGCGAAAATTTCGGAAATCATTGCCTAATTTGAAATTCAGAAGTTATCACCATGACCCAGAAAATTAGTTAACATTCTAAATTAGATGGCACATCCTATTTTGGAAGTTTATTGATGTCATCATCCGGATAAGAAACCAAGTTATGTTTTATTAACGTCCCGTTTTGAAGCAACACGATGACTACTTTATGACGGACCTCATAATTTTGAACCGATGTCAGATGACGAAGAAGAAACACAAACTGGCACCCCCTCTCTAAACTTCCGCTCCCACCAGATGGGGGACGTTTGGCCACTAAGAATGAGTTAAAGTGCAGTAGGCCCCATACATGGCGAATCTTCAGAGGAATCGAGTTTCGAACCTTGAACATTTTGGTCCCGAGACCGAGACTTTACCACTAAGCTACCTGGTATAAGAAATCAAAAGACATCTGAGAGGTTTATGCGTGTCATTGTGATTTTTTGTCACTTAAACTGTGGCCGCGGTGGCCTAGTTGTAAGGTCTCGGCTTTGGGGCCGGAGGATTCCAGGTTCGAAACTCGATTCCACTAAAGATCCACCGTGAATGGGGCCTGCTACTCGCTAAATCATACACAGTGGCCAAACGTCCCGACGTTGGTGTGGCGTAGAAGCATGCATAGGGGGTAACAGTTCAGGCGTCGTCCTCGCTATACGACCGCGGTTCAAAATTGTGAGGTCCGTCCCGTGGTGCTTCAAAACGGGGCGTTAATATAACTAAACTAATGTAAACTTGTCATTTAAATTAATGACGACTGTCATCTAATTACAAATTTTAATATCGTAAGCTCGATGCTGGAGCAAGACCCAATATTGTGTGCGAACTCACACTCTCAAGGCTAGCCTGTTTCATGCTCTGAACGAAAGAAATGTCGAGTTTGTTAACTGGAACCATCAATTGAGCATGAATAAAAAAGCAGTTGACTGATTCATTCAATTGACATTCTGTAATGAAACTAATCCTAGACCCTTGGGGATGGATCAACTACTGCTGAACTTCAATCAGATGTCAAGAACTGGAGCCGAGTCGGCAGATTTCTACATTGCAACAACAGGGGGACGCCTGATCGTGAATCATAAATTCAAAGTCCATCATGTTCACATGATTGACTCATATTCATTCATCACGTCATATATTATGTTGAATCTAATTTGGAACCGACAATCTTCGACACTTGGTCTCATATAGGACAAAGCCACTGTGGCTAAGCAGAAAGCATATGCCACGTAAACAGTTGCGTCATTGAGTCAATATATATCAAATATGAACATTTATGGGTGGATAGGAGTTTTGATTCCAGTCTTTACTAAATATATCTTTAATGATATCATTAAAGACAATCGCTTCGGCTACCAAGTTACTCAGAATTTTCGAAAAAATTTGCATTTTATAGCAGTATGATTTAGAATGACACTTCATAGGATATACAATAAAAATACTTTTCAGAACCTTCGAATTCTGATTTGTCAATATATTCGCACATTTCCTACAATCAGAGAAAGAAAGGCATCTTTTTTGTTCCACTTTCTAAAAGAATTACTAGCTTTTAAATTAGGAAAATGAGTGAAAGTGTATTAAAAAATTTTTGGTACTTTAATGAGACCATTTACAGGTAAGTTTTGAAAGTTCTACTTTAACAAGAAGGGATTCAAAAAAGATTTTTGTTTGTTGGGAAAAGTTAGTGACTATATTTGTAGAAAAAGAGAGGTATATGAAAAAGATTAGATCCTGAACAGCGACTGGTTATCATCTAGTTAACTATAAATTTACTATTTGATTAAAATATTACATACAATCCGAAGAAACGCATTTTCTATGATTCACTTTCTGACATTTTCCGTATACGGATTTTAGCCTCTAAATCATGAAAATTAAATAGAATATATTAAAAATGTTTTTGTACAACAAAGAATATTAATAGCATATTTAGAAATAGTCAGAAATTGAGAACTTACATACAACGTGGTCTTCTTTTTTCAAACCAAATTTCCTAAAAGCCGCAGCATATAGCTCCACCTCTTTATACAATTGGAAAAATGTCATTTTTTCTGTTTCTCTGTCTTCCCCTACAACATATTAATAAGAAAGAAACTTTGCAGTTATATATCAAAAAATCTTGGTTAGTGCATATTTTAGATATGATGATGTCTTTGATGATTGTCTTCAAAATGTGTGTGTCTGCTTTTAACCCTCTAAGCGTTTTTCCGTAATGTATTTTTCCGTTTCTCATATTGAGTTCAAAAGCATATAATTCAGGTTTAAAAGTAAAATTTCTTAAACTAATGTTCACTTTCAAAGCAAATTTTTAAGACTTTAACCCTGTGAGCGCCCAATTATTTTGACCTTTTAACTGTCATGTTGGAAAACTTAGCTTCTAAAGTAAATGAGTCAATCCTTTTTGTATTTAATTATATCTCTGAAATCTTAAGAATATTCTATTCATGATTGTTTAAGAAAATATACATATAAATACGAGCTATCCGCTTTTGAACTGAACATGGAAAACGCAAAAAAACGTTTAAGCCGCTCGGAGGGTTAAAGCAAGTAGATCAAAATAGTTAACCGCTCAGAGGGTTAATTTACAAAACAGATAACAACTGAACTAAAAAGCCTGGTCTAACCCTTTCAGGAAGCATATTTACAGATCCTACTATGGTTTGGATTGAGGTCGCTTTTCATTGGCTCTCAGCGTCACGTGACTTCGCTTGCTTCTGAATGATGTCACAGGAGAGCGCTTAGTTTGGATTCCGATTTTTGTCTTAGCTATTGTATCATGGAGAAACCAAAATTATCTTTATCTTGAATTCATCATTCCCTTCAGAAATATCCAAGTAATTAAAAGATAGTTTTGGTTTTTCCATGATACAATAGCTAAGACAAAAATCGGAATCCAAACCAAGCGCGCTCCTGTGACATCATTCAGAAGCAAGCGAAGTCACGTGACGCTGAGAGCCAATGAAAAGCGACCTCAATCCAAACCATAGTAGGATCCGTAAATATGCCTTCAGGACGGCCACACGGGAAACGTGCTGTTATATCTGGCCGACGTTTCTCAAGGAGGTTCCAGCGCACTTTTTCTAGCTAAGCCTAACTGCATTAAAGCTAGTGACAGTCGGTAGCTAAATGTGACAAGAGCCGGCATGTATTTGTGACAGTCGGGGATGAATGTGCCAAGCAACTGACACGCGCTCATGGCAATCGTCCTCAAAGTATTAAACATCTTTTGTTCTTTTTTAATCAATTTCAAACATTTGATGATCTTCGTAGATAAAATGGGTTTTTTAAAATTTTTTCTGGGAACTGATATAAAACACCAATAGTAAGTGACCTGAAGTATTCAGTCTTGGTATTTCACTTTGAACCCTCTCAGAACGAGCGAGGCGCTAAAAATTTCCTCTTAACAGCGACGCAGGCCGGTCTGAGGCGGTTCGCTTCTTTTGAGAGGAGGTGAGGTTCTCAGATCGCTTAGGAAATAAGCGCGGTCCAATTATCCTTTCCCACCACAGCCCATTTCCGTGCGCCTTAAGGGGAGTTGGGGTGGTGAGGTAACTGACCACCCAGGTTGGGAGAGTCCAATTCATGTCGTATCCTCCAAAGAAAGTCCCGGTTTTTGAGGGACTAGAAGAAAAAGTGGCTTCGGGATTAAAGAGTTAAGCTTGAAACATTGGTGATTCCAAATAAATAAGCATTTTTTTAAATGAATACTTCGCTTTTATTTCTGCTTTCAAATGTAAAAATAATCTCTTTATCAAATATCTGGACGTCAAAGCTAAAATTCTTAGAAGCGTGAGGCACAGATATAAAGTGGAATTTTAATCACATTAATCACATATTTTCATTTTTAATTACTGTTTGAAAATTTTCTTTCCATTAATAATCATTGTTGCCTTGATATCACTATCCTTTAACGTATTGGTTTCAGCGCCGCACGCATTTCCGATTCTGCTTTGACCAGCGGATTTTTTAATTTTAACATTAATACATTTGATTTTGAAAATCTATTTACTAGCCTCCCACACAATAAACTTATTGAAGTATGCTCAAATGTATATGATTTATACTTTAACAATGATTTAATTGATAAATGGCTAGAAATTTGCAGAGTTAATATATGAGAAAATTATCTCTTTAATGGAATTCACTACTATAAGCAGGTTTCTAGTATTCCTATGGGATATAGTTTTTCTAGTGCATTGGCCAATATATTTCTTCACTCATATGAGAGACACTTAATTAAAAATCAACTTGTTTATGGTTTCCGTTTTATTGATGACCTTTTAGTGTCTAATTATGATAATTTTAAATCCATTTATAGCTGCTATCCAGAAGAGCTTAAATTAAACAAAACTAATAATGAAATAAACAAATGTAATTTTTTAGATATGGGAATTGAAATATTAAATTCAGGAGTCTCTATTGGCATATTTAATAAAAGAAAAGAATTTAATTTTAAGGCTATAGCACTTTGTAATTTTCATACAAATCTTCATTATATAATTTTAAAGAATTCCATTTTTTCTCAAATTAATAGAATAAATAGCATATGTAATAACCATTCAAATTTTGTTAAAGCTTTAGACAATTTAAAAAATATTCTTATAGATAATGGATTCCCAGATTTTTTCATTAATGTTAATAATTTTTTCGAAGGAGTATAAAAAGTTTCTAATCTATCTTTTATTAATGGTTTATTTTTATTTTTATTTGTTATAACTGTTTAAATATTAGCCTTTTTTCTTCTGTTTAATTAGTTAGAATTTTTCTTCATAGATAGAGCTAGGTCTGCTCGCTTCCAGAACTTTTCACTTCCTTTGTCTTCATGTGTTTGGCGTCTCTTGTTCTTCATTATAATTTCGGCAGAGAGGGTAAATTATTTTACACACTCTAGTATCTTTTGGATTTTCATTAAGGATTTTTTTGCCGCTTGATTTTTTCAAAGGGAAATGTTTCCTTTATTGGTTGGGCAAAACTCAGGCCACAAAGGGTATACTTTTGATTTATAATTTTACCCTTGACAGAAAATTTTGTCCATTTTAGAACTTCTATGGCAAGTGGTCTTTGAAAAAGTCCGTCATTCGAGTTCTTATTCATTCATTTCATTTTGAATATTTTTTTACTTTCTAAATTCTACATTATTTGTTTTAAATATTAATTGTTGCAAATTTTGTTGATGCAATCATTTGATGCGTATTGTGTAAAAAGTGTATTGATATCGTTATTGTTTAAATCTTCTGTTTCTTATATATAATCTTTACTTTTTAACTTTTTGTTGTTGCTTTGTTTTCTATTATTTGTATCTGTATTTTATTAGAATTAGCTGCAATATGCGCCATTCTATATAATACAGAGTTTTAATTAATATTTAACTAATTAATTTATATTTAATATCTTTGTTAAACTTTGTTAATTATAACTGTTATTTCTTAATTTAAAATTCTGAAAAATATTTTTTTATAGTTAAAAGTTGCTTTATTTTTTTTCTTCTACTAATTTAACACTTACTTTATACAAATATTTACAAAAAATGCACATACCAGCAATTATTAGTGCTACTCTATCATCTCTGTATTTAAGTAAGTTTTCGGCAAGATTCAACTTCGCTCCTTCAAACCACCTTGGTAGTTTTTCCAGAGGAGCACTCAGATCTACAACCTATGAGCAAAATTGAATGTCCATGTAGAATATAAAGTTTCATACAGCATATAGAATATACGACAAAACAGCAAATATAGTTTTTTTTTATCAAAATTCAAAACCATTACAATTCATGATTTATGTCAAGATATTTTTCAGTCAATTCATCATAACACTAAAAAAACATTTCTGCTTTATAAAGAAAACAATCAAGTTTGAATAATTATTTATATTTAGAATTGTAGCGATTACAATTCACTGCCTTCTCCTTTTTATGGTAGGTGGCGCTACTAGAGCCATTCGGGTTTTTCCCATGATGCCTCTCTCTCTTCTTCTTCTGTGTACTAGTCTTGTGTTGTTGTTCTCTGTCTTGCGTCTTGTACCTTTTAATGAACTGTGTCGTGGAACTTAGCCATCTAATAAAAATGGTTCCTGAAATTGAATTAATTCTTCAACAGCGGCATTCTATATAAACATGAGTCTTGTCCCTCTACAGAAAGAAATAATTTGCGTTCTTTAATCATTTATATATAAAATTGTAAGACCTTTTTAAGACTTAGGGAGATATATCTAATTCATTCCGCTCCTCGCCACTCAAGTTCGATCTCTGCATACCAAAACTGGTCGTCAAAGTGAAAATCAGTCAGAACTGGAGCGAGTGGAGAGGAAGGTTGGATATCCAATCCTTTCCAATATCCATCACTCCATTTGGACTGCTTGCCATAAAAGCGGCGGAAGTAAGTGTGTGGGAGAAGGGGAGACTTGGGGATCACGAGCAAATCGGAAAAGGTGGAGGAAGGGGATTGACGCGAATGTTAGTGGAATGATTTGCGTGGAGAAGAGTTATCGTGAATGACCTGCCTAACTGTATGGGCTAAGAAATCGAATGGCGTGGATGTTCAAACGCCATTTGAGTGAAGTGAAACGGTCTTGAATAACTGACTTTAATGTGTGGAACATGAGAAATCCAAAACTGTCAGATTTATAAATTTAAATTTGACATACAAAGACCACCCCGCCCTGCCCTAGGCCGTGCAGGAAAAATGTGATACATCTTACTCCAGATTGAACAATGCTTATTTTACAATCTTTTTCTTTATTTTAGAGACGGGAAACAACGGTTTCAGTGAACGACGACAATGAGTCTAATTATTTAATAAGCAGTTCGCGAAGAAGTCCTCGCAATGAGACACGAATATCGGCATTATTTATCAAGTCCTTTAATCTCATTGATTGCCATCCACTAGGCTAGTTTTTTTTTCTGTATGAGGTCCAAATTTCGCAAAAAAATCTCTTTAATTACGTGAAGAGTAGATACGTTTTGTTGGCCGCAGGAACATAGCGACGTTTTTTCAAAGAATCTAGCCTGATGTTCTCTAAAAACTACATGCGCCGTCAAAATTTGATTTATGTAGAAATCGCCATATAGTCTATCCACGTTAACTTTATCTATTAGGTTTTATGTCCATCGCGACTTTTTTGAATCATTGCAACGGTTTTTGCCACGGGTCCTTTATAATATTATTTCCTTAATTTCTTATCTGGTTTCTAGAGGGAACAAAACTAATTGTTTCATCTGAAATCTATGTTGTCTCCTTGGCTGAAATTTGGCATATGAAAGTTTCCAGATGAAAAACAATTTGTGACGCTAATAATAAGATGTTTATCCCACACATAAGATATGCAAAGGAATTTAAGCGCAAATTATAAAAACTAGGTTTATTAAACTTTTCACAAAGATTCTTCATTAAAAATAAGACGTTTTTCTACTTGCAAATATTCACCTCGTCCTGTAGTTGAGAAATGATATGGAAATTATTTTTATTCGCACTTTCATGGTTTTATCTGAAGAATTGAAATCGAAAGTGTTATGTTTTGTCAAGGCGCAATATTTTCAAAATTGCACCATTCTTTAATTTTATAGGCAATAGAATATTTCCTACGATAGTGTAAGGGAAATTTTATTCATTGGAAAACTTTATTCTGAATGTAACAAACCTTGTCATAGGGTTTTGAATAAATAATTCCAGAATAATCCCATATTTCTGCCCATAATTCCGGTATGTGATCGAGAGACCAATCGTATAAATCCCAATAGTTTTCTGAAACAAAATAATAGAATATTAATAATGATTTCTAAAATATCAAAATATAGCTCGCAAAATGTTTTGATATCACACAAAACAGCGAAAAAATCATTAAATGAGAATATGGTGAGTATTTACAGTAATACTCTTCTCTTAACATATAGGAAAGAAAATATTTATTAAATCCTCTCAATGTCATTACTCTTCTTTTATACCAGCAAACATCAACGTTAATGATTACTTTTCATGCTTATTATTTTTTTATTATGTGTATCAGTTTCGTGAATTTTTTTATAGTTGTTCCCTTAATTCTTCCAACCAATTTACACCCATTTTTGTTGCTTTCTCTAAAGTCATTATTTTGATCAAAATAATTATTTCACAATTTTTTTAAGCAATAATTACTTATTTAGCAACTTTTTTAATTATGACAGAACAAAAGTTATGGGATTTTACAGCTCTCAAATTACTTTTAAAAATATAATCAATTTTCGAATTCAATGAAATTTCAAGTGACAGCCTAATACACCTTAAAAAATACTTTCATTTTAGGATTAGCAAAATCTTCTGTTACTTACCTGTTTGAACATTATATTTTTCTGCGATTCTCTTTTTGAATTTCTTTATAACTGTTCCATATGTTTCATTTGGTTTCCAAAGAGGTTTCCTTTCTTCGAATTTTGTTCTATCCATTTTACCTGTATTGTAGAATAATACATATATTCAATGATTGTATAATATTCAGTAACTTTCAAACGTGTTATTCTTGCTGTTCAAAGCGTGTGCTTTGAGACTGCAAGTAAAAAAATATTTCTCAGTATTTTGATTATAGAACTACAACCACATAAGTCAGATGAAAGACATACAGCTTCTGGAACGAAGCATCACAGAATTGAGATTCGATTTTGGAAACATACTGGACAAGTCAAATCTGTCGTTGAGAGTCAAGTGTCTCGAATTCTGCCCTTGAGACAGTCCAACAAGGTGACGCTTGACCAACCGAAAAAAATTCATTCCCGCTTCTGGAACGAAGGATCACAGAATTGAGATCCGATTTTGAAAGGATCTGGTGCAAGTCAAATCTATTGTTGAGAGTCAAGTGTCTCGAATCCTGACCTTGAGACAGTCCAACTAGATGGCACTACGCTAACCGAAAAAAAATTCATTCCCGCTTCTGGAACGAA
>BGPR01018371.1:0-30909 GCA_013235015.1 Araneus ventricosus | reverse complement strand
CTCAGATGTGCCAAGGAAATCTTGTAAACTGCATTTCAAATCCTGTATAGCCTAATAATAAGTTATTCTTTTTATTTGATACAGTTCATCTGATCAAATCTGTTACAAATAATTGGTTTAATGAAAAAACACTAGGGCAAGTTCTATGGTTTTTTTCACCTGACAATTCATCTAAAATCTCTTTAGCTAAGCTCCAAGATCTCAAAGATATTTATGAAACAGAAAAATCAAATTTGATTAAGAATGCAGCAAAGCTATCCCAGAAAGTTTTATATCCCACTTCTTTTGAAGAACTAAATGTGTTACTGGCCTTAAATATATTTTATGAAAGCAATAGTGCTGCTTTAGCTCATGGAGCTGGAGAGAAAGTCAAAGATACCATGGGAACTAAGGAATTTATCGATCAGTTTTTAAAATGGTGGAATATTGTTAACGTTAAAAATTCTGAGAAAAATAAGAGGTTGAAAAATTTGACCCAATTAGGAGTAAATATCAAATTAGTATGTTATTCCTGAACAAATTTTATGTTTGGCTTGTTTCCTGGAACAACAAAACTACATCGTCATTAAAAAAAGAAAAGAATTAGAATTACCAGGTAACGGTGGTAAATTGTCTAAGGAGACACAATTTGCTCTTCAGTTCACCACAAAATCATCGATAGATAAAGTAAATCATATCTTCAAAGAGCACACCCCAGAATATATATTAGGTAAATTTCAAACTGATAGTCTAGAGGCAAGATTTGGGCAGTATCGACAAATGTCTGGTAGAAATTATAATGTTTCATGCCTTCAAATATTTGAATCTGAAAAAAAGTTAAAAATAGTAGAATAGATAAATTTTTATTCAGAAAACCAGCGGGAGTGACCGCCCCGAAACTTTCTCGCATACGACTAGTAATGTGGGGTAGGTAAATACCCAGTTGATAAGTAAATATTTATGGGGTATTTACCCAAGGCCTGGTTATTTTGAAAAAAAAATTATGAATGGTAATTTACAATGAAATATATAAAATTCATGAATTCGAAAAAACTTAATATTTTGCAAAAAAATTGCGTATGTTCGCAATTTTTACGCGCGCTGAGGTACCACAACTTTATTTAACGTTTTTGAGTACGAAATCTTACAATAGATATTGCACAATATTTCACTACACCTCTGGTCAATCACAGGAGTCCAACTGGAGAATATCAAAAAGAAGTTTCGTTTTGGGGATTGCCATAATTTCCGAAGCGCGTGTTTGCAGCTCGCTTCAATTTCCGCCAAGGTCAAACGCCAACCATAGTCACTTGAGTAAAATAAGCAAAACGCTCGCCAACACACAGTCGTAATGTGCATTTTGAACTAAATATGCAATTGGAACACCTGTTTTTCAACCGATTGAGATGAAAATTGGGCACAGATCTATAATTAATGTTAGCATCAGCGATATCAATTTATTTATCTAAGCCAAAGGGCTTATGAGATACAAGTATGCTATTATACAGACCGACAGACAGTCAACCCGTTGACGCATTTGGCCCAAAATTTTATACGGACCTACATTCATGACGATAAAACTGTATACCAAATTTTATCTATCTAGCTATTCAAGTTTTTGAGTTATAGCGTTCACATGACTTCGGACATACAGACTTCCCGTTGACGGATTTTGTCCAAAATTTGATAGAAACATACAAATTATGTTAAGACCACATACCAAATTTCATCCCCGTAGCTCTAATAGTTTTCGAGTTATCATGTTCACACACAGACAGACATAATTTCCAAAATTGTGTTTTTCGGACTCAGGGAGGTCTAAAACGTGGAGATTCGTCAAAATCTCGAGTTCGAATTTTTTGACGATTACAATACTTTCTCTTTGTATACTTCATATCCGAGAAAGTAAAAAGGGGAGTTTCACATAAAATCTTTAGAAATTTTTGTGGCAACTTCAGTAGAATTGGAAGTAGATAAAGAATTGCATGAGGTTTTCGACACAACTCCTGATGATGAAATATCACCAGAGGAAATGCCAGCATTCATTTATATTTCAGGGTGTGTTGCTAAGATAGTTAGTCAGAAATTAAATTGCGATCTTTGTAAAACAACATTTATTACAGCACAAAAGATTAAGAATATGAAATTGACACTGCTTATAAATATGTATCGCTTCTAGATTGAGGAGTTTTGAAATGGCGTACTAAATACACACTAGAAATATAAGTGGGAAGTTACTAAATTTTGAATAAATTAATTCGTAAAGAATTTGAAGAGAAATGTTTGAAAGCCAATAACCACAAGCAGCTGTTGGAACATCTGGTGTTTGAAAAAAAAAAAATTGAATTTTTAAGTTCTATTCCTGAAGTTTCATGTGAATATAAAAATAATTTTGTCCAGCTTAGAGCTAAAAATTTGAAACGAAAATTATCAACTTTAGGATATTAATCCTTTTGTAGTTGAAGGAAATAGACCTATTGGGGAACTCGCCTTCTGAAAAAATTTTTGAAAAGGGGTAGTGCATCCTGAAACAGTACCTCTAGGGGTGATGCGGAAATCTGTTTCTAACATTAAAATTTAACTAGAAATTCATGCAAATGGAATTTCAAAAAATTATAGGTTTCTGAAACTTTTTCTCAAAACAGTGAATAATCCATTATCAAAATTCATTTCTTGCAATTGAAAATTGTGTCAAAGCTTTTTTTTTTTTTTTTTTTTATGAAATGTAAGTTTTTTTGCATGTGCTATTTTCACCAAGTATTACAGTAAAACCTGTTTGAAACGGACACTGTAAGAAACGGAATCCTGTCTTAAGCGGAAAAAATATTTGGTCCCGTCGAAAAATATAGAAAGATCCATAGTACATCCCCTCCATAAAACGGAACTTGTCTACCGCGGAAACGGACAGAATTTCAAAGAACAATTCACAATATTTCATTGTTAGAAAAACTCGCGCGTTTTCCAAAAATTTCTTTTATTTCCTTCGGTACAAAAAGAAAAAGAAAAAGAAAAAAAACTTTGTGGCGAATTTACCTGAAAATGTTTACATCGACAATTATTCATCAGCCGAAGATGTAGTTCTTGTCTGTCAACGGTAAAGTTTCCAATATGAGTGCAAAATAATTCATATCAATCGACGATTGTATTTCAACAGAGGTTCCTATTGACAATGTGAATGATATAATTCAAAGGCATACGAATGATAGCAGATGATGATAAATGTAATATAAATAAAAACATTTCCAATGAAGAACAACTCTCCTTTAAATCATATGGATCCTTTTTAGATACAGTACCTGAATTTGAAAAGATTGAATAAATCAGGAAGATGCCGAATTGCTTGAACTTTTGAAGAATTTTAAAATTTAGCTAAATCTTAATTTCAAGATCTGACACTTTTTAAAACGTAAAATTATCGTATTATTTATATTTTGATGGTAGTATATTTTTAATCTTAGAATATCTTTTTTTATGACAATCGATTTAATTTAAATAATGATTAGATACATTTTAAATCCTCATATGCTATTGAACCCTGTATGAAACGGAACCTTGTCTAAAACGGAAAAATTTTCTAGTCCTTTTAGATTCCGTTTTGAATAGGTTTTACTGTATATTAATTGATCGTCAATATTAAAAACACATTCAGTAATGAGTAACTGCCGAAAATTTTGTGCTTCTGCATAAGAATAATTTCCTACATCAACAACAGAGCTACGCAGAAGCTTTCGACTGTGACGTCACGACTCCAATGTTCAGGCCAGAAGAGAGCTGTTTGTTTATATTTTGCGCACGGCCCCGGTTCGATGGAGCTTAAAATACACGATTACAAGACATCACTTCAATTTAATTCTTATAGAAGGAGACGCCCTCTCAGGGCCACCCAATAATCATTCCACCACTTTATTTTTTAAAATTTAAATATATAAAAATTTAACTGTTTATATACATAAATTAAAATTTTATAAATTAATGCCATGTAATATTACATTATTTTTTTATGCATCAAGTTTTACCGATTTTAAATTGTAGATCATTACTTTGAAAATAACATTTAAAGTGTGAAATAATTTAAAATACTACTACCGACATTTAAACGACTCCTTTTCTATTTAGAACACAAAATGTCGGAATATCTTTCGACATATTCATGGTATATTAACCAAAATTTATTTCTCGACGTATTTCTTCATGAGAAATTTATGTGGTAATGGGGGCTATTATGCAGGAACCTCAGTGCCTGACTATGCTGACGTCGCGGCCGATCTTTCAGATTTACCCGGATGCATATTTACAAACCCTACCCTGATAGAACTGAGGCAGGAAATCAGCCAATATCATTGGTGACGTCATTTTCAGAGCTCGCACGTAGCGTACGGCAATCATAACAGAACAAGAGTCGTCCTACTTTTCTTCTCCGTTTTCCCACAGTTGAGCACAGAAAACATTTTTCCGTGGGTTGTAATATTTTTAAAAATGAAATTATTTTTTAAAATATCATTATAATAAATAAGTAAAACATTCCACACTGAGAGAAATAATACTAATGAAAAGTACACGCACGAGAGCAAAGAACGACGTCATTGGCTCTCGGCGAAGCGAGCCAATCATATTGTCCGATTTCCTGCCCCAGTTCTATCAGGGTAGGGTTTGTAAATATGCTACCCGGATGCTTAGGCAGGACGGTGTGACGATTCTTATGGTTTTCAAACAGTCGCTGATGTTAAACAGGGTTCTTACTGATTTTTTAAATTAAAAATCATGGAGCATTTAAGGAGTTTGGAGTATTTCAAAATTTTCAAGGAGTCAATATTTACGCATGAAGAGGGTTCCCTTTTTAAAGTACACAAAAATTATATTAGAGTATTTTAAACATTCCTAATAACTCAAATAAATGTGGTTATATTAATTTCTTTTATAAGTTTTTACTAAGATGATTTATCCAAGAATGCCATGTTCAATCTATTTATATGAAAGTAGAGTGGTGCCGCTTGGACACACTTTTTTTCTTTATAAAATTATACGACTACTTTAAAAGTTCAAATAGTACAAGTTTTGAAGGAACAGCTTTGATCTACAACATCACTGGCGATAATCTTGTATTGGTGACTTTTTTTCGCCTAACCGAACATTGTATCGTTAATTCGCCAAAACAAAATATTGCCAATGGGGTCCTATATCAGGGTGGCTACAGAAACTGAGAAAAAAGTTTCCCTTACTAAACTTACAAAATTTCCCTGATTTAGGGCTACTAATTATATTAGTTTTCTGGCTTTCTCCCTACTCACAATCACTGTATGTGTACAATATGCATTATTAAAAACACTTTTAGCAGTTACTTAATATGACAAAAAATATTTTATGAAATTTAATTTTAAAATCTATTAAAATAGTATATTACATTTCTTAAATGTAAAAAATACTGGAAATTTTAACAAAATACTTTGCTTCTAAAACTGCATAAGAATTCTAAGAAACATTAAAACAACTATTTGCTTTGCAACACAAGTTAAATTATATTAACTGTAAAGGTGGTTATGATCGTTACTCAAAACTTTAAAACAGTTCAATATCAAATTAGTGCTCTTTTCATGAGTACAAGAATAACATATTGCAGCATACAAATAAAAATAGTATAATTATACATACCTAATAATATATAATTTAGCAAAGATTTAAACAAGAGAAACTGCCAAAATATTACTTCAAATCTTTATTCTTTAACATATTATAAGAAATTAATTACTGTAATCAAAAACTTATGCTTTTATAAATGAATATAAGTTTTTTAAAAGTATTCTGTTTATTATTACAATTAATAATGCTAGATATAAGATACTAATTTTCTCTCATTTTTAGATATTTTTACGAATTTCCCAGACCTTCAAGATTGATAAAACCATTTTATACTGTAATATTATACACCCTCTGAAAGTGCAAAAAAATTATCGTTCAATGATATCAATTAAGTTGCCATACAATTTTTTCTCTAATTTTAATAAATAAAAAAAAATCGTGGCATAATTTACAACAATATTTTTCATTGCTCAATTCAAACCATTTTCATTGTTTAAACAAATATTTATTTGCGTGTTTCTTTTCCATTGTTGAAAGCTAAGGTAATATCTTAATGTTTAATGCTAGTTTTAATCAACCTATTTTCATTTAGCTAACATGCTGCTGGAAGTAAAATGTGCAGTGCCATTTTAAAGTTAAAATCAAATGCATATTTTTTTACAGGAATAAGAGTGAAGTTGATGCTGACAATGTGCAATTGGATGTTATATGACACATACAGTTACTTGACTCCATTAGGGACCGTCAAGCAGACAACAAACAGGTGCAGGGCATGGTTTAAATTTCCATTACAATTTGAAATTTAAAATTATTTTGTTAAGAAAACCATGAATATCAAATTATACATAAGATACAATTGAAATTATATTCCCGGTAAACAAGCTGGCCAACGAAGGCGGCTAGTTATAAAATATGAACACTAAAAAAAGTGCACTCATAAACATATATAATAACAAGTTAAAAGAATATGACACAGAGATAAGTGATTTTAACAGCACAAAATGTTATTCTGATAGAATCACAACTTCTTTTTATACCTTACATATATTTCACATCATGAATCACAATATCTTTATTTTAATTAACTCTTTAGTTTCATAGCTAATGCTTTTCTACATAAAATAGGTTCTTTATTTTAAACATGAATTTGAAATAATTGAAAAGTAGATAAATTTTATCAAAAACATTGTTTTTACTATTAGGTTAGGTTAGGTTATATTAACATCCCGTTTTTGAAGCAACACGAGGGCTATTTAGGGACGGACCTCGTAATTTTGAACCACGGTCAGATGACGAGGACAACACCTGAGCTGGCACCCCCCTCTCCAAACTTCCGCGCCACACCAACGGGAGGACGTTTGGCCCCTACGTATGATTTAGCGTGCAACAGGCCCCATACACGGCGGATCTTCAGTGGAATCAGGTTTCGAACCTGCGACCCTCCGGTCCCTAGGTCGAGACCTTACCACTAGGCCACCGCGCCCTTTTTACTATTAGGAAGGATAAACAAAGTAAAATAATTAAAATTAACAAGCCTAAGGTTTAAGCCATGTTTATATTTCAGAGCATTTTAAATCTACTTACTGTAAATGCGCTCTCAAAGAAAAGAAAACCAGAATTTGTAAGTATTAATTTTCTAACTAAATACATATGTTCCAATTGTGCTAATTCATGCACACCTAATAAATCGTATTTTGAAATAAAAATGAAGCTGGAAAAGAAACATAGCTATGAGTGAATAAAACTTGAATTATTTTTTTAGTATAATCTTAGGTTTGTGTCTAAAAACATGGTTCGTGTCATAATAACTGTAATTGTAACTGAAGTTGTGTGTATCGTGTTAACTGTGTATTGTATATAGCATTCCTGTTGTATCGTTGATGTACTTGTGTTGCTGATGTTTTTTCTCGTATCATGAAATAAACTAAAATTGAATGGAACTGATTATGCTTCTTGCTTGGCAGTGTTCTGAAGAGCACTCAACATATACCAGCAATGCCATGGTGTCAGGAAGATTTACGATGATAGTGGATTTCTGTCGAATATACTCCACGTTCTTAAATCACGTGCATGATGGATACGTTCAGACCACCTGCTCTTTTGAAGTTCTCCATTGGAAATGTGAAAGAAAAGGAGAAAATGGAGACAGGAACTGGAAAATTATCTGCTCGCCACGGAAAAAGATGAACGTGCGGATAAAATAAATATCGTAATCCTTCTCAATCTACTTGGAAGCGAAGGACTAGAAATATTCAACACATTCAAATTTGAGCCTCCTGAAAGTCAAAAAAATTATTCTGAGGTTCTAAAGAAATTTGAAGAATACTGTTCACCACGGCAGGATGAACGCTATAAATTCTTTTCGTGCGTCCAGCAAGAGGGCCAGGCTATTGAATGCTACGTAATGCAGCTGAAGACGTTAGCGTCAACATGCGAATTTGAAGAGCAAGAAAATGGACTGATTCGCGACCGCATCGTCCTAGGAATTAGGGACAGTGGATTAAAAGAATGTCTTCTTCGTGAATCGGGTCTGGGACTTGAAAAGGCTATTGAAATAGTCCGTGCAGCTGAAACGAGTCGAGAACAGCTCCGCAGCATGAAAGAAGAAACAGCAGCGACAGTAAACAGTGTCAAGAGAAATAGAAGGCAGAATCAACCGAAACAGTCGTCACAAGATTACGAGTGCAAAAAGTGTGGGCGGAAGCACAAGCCTCGCGAGTGTCCAGCATTTGGAAAGGTGTGTACTAAATGTAATAAGAAAAACCATTTTGCTGTTAAATGTTTCCAGAACTCAAAGAACATTCATGAAATGAAAGTTCCAGAGAATGAACTGGAAATTTACATCGATTCTGTTACCGAAAAAGTACAGGAAAATGAACTAAATATTGACTCTATGAATAAGAATGTTGAAATAGTAAGTGAAACATGGTATAAATGTGTTACATTAAATGTAAATGATAAGTATTTTGAAGTTGATTTTAAACTTGATACTGGTGCTGAAGTAAATATTTTACCATTATATGTTTTGAATATTGTTAAAGTTAAACCAAAGCTTAGTGAAACTAATCTATCTTTAACTGCATATGGTAATTTTAAATTGAAGCCAGAAGGTACTATCATAATTAATTGCTCTACTAGTAAACTCAAAAATATTCCTTTGTAGTTCTATGTTGTAAATGTTAAATCCAAATCAATATTAGGGTTAAAAGGTTGTTCGGAGCTAAAATTAATAGAAAGAATTGATGCTATAGAATGTAGTAAAATAAGTAAAAATGAGCTAATTAAGCAATATAAAGATGTATTTACAGGGACAGGTGAATTTCCAGATGAACCATATCACATTACTTTGAAGGATAATGCAATACCTGTAATTCACCCACCAAGGCGAGTTCCTCAGGCTTTACAGCCTAAATTAAAAGAAACTTTGGATAAATTAGAAAAAGAAAAAATTGTGTCAAAAGTAAATAAACCTACTGATTGGGTACAAAGTTTGGTTATTGTAGAAAAACCAAATGGAAATCTGAGATTATGTTTAGACCCTAGGGACCTAAATAAAGTAATTAAGAGGGAACATTATCAAATTCCTTCTGCAGATGATATTATTAGCAGATTAGAAGGTAAAAAAATATTTTCTGTTGTAGATTTAAAAGATGGTTTTTGGCATGTTCCACTAGATGAAGTTAGCTCTGAAATTTGCACATTTAATACACCATTTGGAAGGTGCAAATTCAATAAAATGCCATTTGGTATTGCATCTGCACCTGAAATTTTTCAGAAAAGAAATCAAAAGCTTTTTGGGGATATTGAGGGTGTAGAGATTTATTTTGATGACATTATTGTTGCAGGAAATAATGAAGCCTCCCATGATGCAATCATGTCGAAGGTTCTCGAAAGAGCTAGATCTGTAAATATAAAGTTTAATCCAGATAAAATACAATACAGGGTATCAGAAGTTAAGTATGTTGGTCAAATTATATCTAAATCAGGAATTAAACCTGACCCAGATCATATAAAGGCAATTGTTGAGATGCCAACACCAAAATCAAAAACTGAAGCTAGGAGATTGTTAGGCATGATAAATTTTCTTTCAAAATTCATACCCAATGTATCTAAAGTTACTGCTCCATTAAGAGAAATCATTCATGAAAATGTAGAGTTTAATTGGGGAAAGGAACAAGAAATGTCATTTGAAAACATTAAAGAATTGTTAACTAAAACTCCAATTTTAAAAGTCTTTAGTGCTAATGATGAAATAGTGATAGAATGTGATAGTTCAAAAGATGGGCTGGGATCTTGTCTAATCCAAAACGGACAACCTGTGTCATTTGTTTCATGCAGTTTAACAAAAAGTGAAAAAAATTATGCACAGATTGAGAAAGAATTATTGGCAATAGTTTTTTCATTTGAGAAATATCATAATTTTGTATATGGGCATAAAGTGATTGTACAAAGTGACCATAGACCCCTAATGGCAATTGTTAAGAAACCTATGCATAAAATATCTTCTAGAATGCAAAGAATGGTTTTAAAATTATTGAAGTATGATTTTGAAATTAATTATGTACCAGGTACTCAAATGTTTCTCGCTGATACTCTATCACGTGCATTTCCTGTTAATGAAACTGTAAATGATGATCCTGAAATGTTAAATATTGTGCATGCTATTTCAAAACATTTACCCATGAGTGAAAAGAGAATAATGCAATTTAAAAGGGAAACTGAATTAGATCCGGAATTGCAAATAGTTGTAAAATATATTCAAGAGGGATGGCCTAAATCTTATAAAAAAGTAGATAATAATGTAAAATTGTATTATAAAGTTACAAATGATCTTTACATTAATGAAGGGCTGTTATTTATGAATGAAAAATTAATTGTTCCTTATAGTTTGAGAAGAGATATGCTACAACTAATACATGAAGCTCATTTTGGGATAGAAAAATGTAAGAGAAGGGCTAGAGAAATAATGTATTGGCCAGGGATGAACTCTGATATAGAAAATGAAGTTTCACAGTGTGGAATATGTGAGAAATTTAAAAAAGCTAATAGTAAAGAGCCATTAAAACCTCACACAGTTCCTTTTAGACCTTTCGAAAAAATAGGAGTTGATATAATGGACTTTGGTAATGTTAGTTATCTAATTGTAATGGATTATTATTCAAAATGGATGGAAATTATTGAACTTGCAAATAAATGTGCAGACGAGGTAATAACTAAACTTAAATAAATTTTTTCTAGATTTGGTGTACCTAATACTGTAATTTCTGATAATATACCATTTAATAGCTACATTTATAAGACATTTTCAAATGATTGGGATTTTAATTATGCTTTTATTAGTCCTCACTATTCTCCAAGCAATGGGATGGTAGAAAGAGCTGTTGGTATTGCAAAAGGTATTATGAGAAAGGCAAAGGAAGATTATTTTGTGGGATTGATGGAATATAGAAATACCTCAATATCAGGTCTGAATCTATCTCCTGCTCAAATTATGTTTAATCGTAGGTTAAAAACAAAATTACCAATATCCAACAAATTACTAAATGTTGAATTGTTTAATAATATTAGAGAAAAATTAATTATGAGGCAAAACATTCAAAAATTCTATTATGACAAAACTGCTCACTCATTATCTGAGCTTAAGCAAAAAGAAAATGTTAGGATACTGAATTTTAAAAACAAAACATGGGAACCTACTGTAATAGTCTCTAAACATAAGTTGCATCCTAGATCCTATTTTGTCAAAGACCAGTTTGGTAAAATTCTAAGACGTAATAGAAAGCATATAAGAAAATCAAATACACCCTTTAACATAGAAACAGATCCTAATGATGAAATAATAAATACTTCCCAATCTGATTCAGAAGTAATTTTAAATTCCCAAACTTTTAACAGGTCAGATTGCGTTGTATAATTAATAACTTAAAAGGGGAGATGTCATAATAACTGTAATTGTAACTGAAGTTGTGTGTATCGTGTTAACTCTGTATTGTATGTAGTATTCCTGTTGTATCGTTGATGTACTTGTGTTGCTGATGTGTCTTCTCGTATCATGAAATAAACTAAAATTGAATGGAACCGATTATGCTTCTTGCTTGGTAGTGTTCTGAGGAACACTCAACATATACCAGCAATGACAGTTCGACTTAAGAACAGGGGGCGGTCCACCAAGTTGAATTTTTTTTTCGTCGCCAACTTAATTTCAATCGACCAGTAAATCGCGTAAAAGTAAACAGAAAATTTCGTACAATGGTACGAAAAATATGAACAGTTGGGATCTTTTTTTCCTTTCCTATACCGAATATATTAACAAAAAAATATTATAAAACAGCTAGCAGTCAGGGTATGTATTTAAACACCGCAATATTGATTGGCTACGAGTTTTGACGGAACAGCTTTGATACACGGAATCACTGGCGATAATCTTGTATTGGCGACTTTTTTCGCCTAATCAAACATCGTATCGTTAAGTTGCCAAAACAAAATTATCGCCAGTGATGCTGTATGTCAAAGCTGTACCATTTTGACAAAGCATGCCGAAACGAAACTGCATTGCAATTCCTAAAATACCTCAAAACATAAACACACAACTAAGTTAGTACAAAATATTCGGAAAAGTACCACAATTTTTTCTCATTTGAATACATATTCTATTCTAGGTATTTTTCAGAAATGTGCTGCTGAAAGTGTAAAGGATAATTAAAACGAACAGAATTAACATTAGAAGATTTATAATTGCTACATTTATAAGAGCAGTTCAAATGTGCAGATAATGAACAGTAATCAAACTAAATTCCCCGCGCTTTTTATTTGCATTCAGAAGAGAGGGCCTCATTTTTCATCACTAGTGCTTTTTATTTACAGACCAAACAAACTCGAAACTCTCATTAATATGTAACGCAGACTACATTTTTGGGATGAAAGACCCCTTCAATGAGAAAAAGAGGGATTTAATAAGTTGAAAACTTACCAAAAATTGCTTTAGCATCAAGCAGAGACAAAGTCTGACTGCAACGTAAAACTGTATAAGCGATTGAGGAGCTCTGTGAGCTGTGGTGAAAATGTAATTCACTCGGGAAAGCTTTGCGTATTCAGATCCGCAAAGTGACGAATATATCTGTTTACAACAGTCGGATCCGGATCATACACATCCGTTCTGATGGACACGGTTCTGACGGTTCCGACGTGTGTCACAGAGTTACGGGTCTAATGGATCTTCAAAGCGTCAAGGGGTCTATTCTGGTACCCCCCGGTTGGGTTGGAACCCAACCCAACCGGGGGGTTCTAGAATAGACCCCGTACATACAAGCAGATAAAGTCACGGCTTTTAATGTAAGTAAACAAACCAGAAAACTCGTCCATAGTAACGCGATAAAATGTAAGAAATTGAATCATGTTATCGGTTTGGTGGCCTAAAAATATTTCTGACATTTCATTTGGCGTTGAATGGAGCGCAAAGAATCTATTTTGAAATATTTAAATAGACATCTTTATAAAAAAAAAAATTAAGTGAGTTTTAACTTGTTGTTGCTTTGAAGATGCATTTAGTTGGGAAATTTTAGCAGAAAATTCTGTTTTCACTTTTCTTTGAGCAAAAGAGTTAATATTTCAAAGGATCTGTAGAATGTTCGGGTGAAAACACCGATCCGGATCCGATATGTCGTACGCGGATGTAGTTGTTCTCTTTGCGAACTCGTATTCGATATGTTGGATACCGTCGTTTATTTTGCATATTCGGATCCGTAGTATCAGTCACAGGTTTTGAACAACACATTACTACATATAGCAAACTAAGCATATGGGTTGCCATAAAAGAGTCGTGCGCCATCTAACATCACGAAGAAATACCAATATCGGAAGTGTGTAAACAATCCTGTGGTTTTACGACCTGAATAGAGATATGTAATCAACTGTGCTGGAAAATATAAGCAAAGTGTATAAAGAAGTGCTGCATTTAGTAGCATGAAGAACCTTCATACAAAGTTTGTAAACTAGCGATATGGTTATTTGTTAATTCGTCGTTCGGAAATCGGAGCATTAGGCATTAAACACAATACTGAGATTTGATTGGAAAATGTTTTTAGACTCAATCCTAAGATAATACTAAAAAAATAATGCAAGTAAGTTTTATTCACTCATAGCTCTGTTTCTTTCCTAGCTCCATTTTTATTTCAAAATGTTGATTTATTAGATGTGCATGAATTAGTACAATTGGTATATATTTAGTTAGAAAATTAATACCTACAAATTCTAGTTTTCTTTTCTTTAGGAGCGCATTTACAGCAAGTACATTTAAAATACTCTGAAATATAAACATCGCTTAAACCTTAGGCATGTTAATTTTAATTATTTTACTTCCTAATACTAAAAACAATGTTTCTGATAAAATTTATCTCCCTTTCAATTATTTCAGATACATGTTTAAAATAAAGAATCTATTTTATGTAGAAAAATATTAACTATGAAACTAAAGAGTTAATTGAAAATAAAGATATTGTAATTCATGATGTGAAATATATGTAATGTATAAAAAGTTGCTGTTCTATCGGAATAACTTTTTGTGCTGTTAAAATCACTTATCTCTGTGTCATATTCTTTTAACTTGTCGTTATTATATATGTTTTTGAATGCACTTTTTTTATTGTTCATATTTTATAACACTATCTACTTCTGCGGGCAGCTTGTTCAGCGGAATATAATTTCAATTGAATCTATAATTTGATATTCATGATTCCCTTAACAAAGTAATTTCAAATTGTGATGGAAATTTAAACCTGCACTGCACCTGTTCTGTTTGTTGTCTGCTTGATGGTCCCTAATGGAGTCAAGTAACTGTCTGTGTCATATAATATCCAATTGTGCATTGTCAGCATTAACTTCACTCTCTTATTCCTGTTGCAAAATATGCATTTGATTTTAACTTTAAAATGGCACTGTATATTTTACTTCCAGCAGCATGTTAGCTGGATGAAAATATGTTGATTAAAACATAGCATTAAACATTAAGATATTACCTTAGCTTTCAACAATGGAAAAGAAACATGCAAATAAATTATTTGTTTAAACAATGAAAATTGTTTGAATTGAACAATGAAAGGTATTGTTGTAAATTATGCCAAAAGAAATTTATTAAAATTAGAGAAAAAAAATTGTATGGCAACTTAATTGATATCGTTGAACAGATAATTTTTTTACACTTTCAGATGGTGTATAATATTACAGTATAAAATGGTTTTTATACTGTAATATTCTTGTAACTTATGAAGGAAAAATGCTGAAATTTTGCTTAATTTTTAAATAATTAAAATATCGAAAGAAAAGCTCCGACGTGCACATTCCCACCCTCTGAAGTATGTTTGTGCCAAATTCATAGCTCTAGGTCCTGTGGTTTGCCCCATAGAGCACCAACATATACAGACACACATTCTCCTTCGTTATTAGTAGAGATTACTTTGATGTATTCTGTAAAGAAAATCTTGTATTTTTGAATACAGTTTATTGCAACTTAACTTAAACTGTATCTACCATAATACCTTGCAAACATTCTATTTTATATTATTTCAAATAACATATTTCTGCTGTCATACATTCATCTTCACTTTTGAAAATGTTTCTTATTAATATTAATTTTCTTTTTCACTTTAATTTTTTTTTGTTACTAATGTTATTCATATTTGTACATTTATTTTTATTTTGATTAATAGTCAGTTTGATTTGGAATGTATTTCCATTCTTTCTGTCCATATACTTGAATAACTTTCAAAATAATCTTGAAGGAATGAAAGCTTTAATTTTTTGTAAAGGTTTTTTTAAATTATTATTTTAAATATGATGAACAATTTTATAACATTCAAGATTTCAGTGCATAAAATGACCCTTTTTATCTTATATATTAGATGTGTATCTGGAGTAACAAATGGCTTTATTAGTTATATGAGAAGAATAAATTTGTTAAGCTCAGTTTGAACAGGTAATTTCCCATTCTTTATTAATCTTGTTTTATTTCATTACATTTTTTACATATCCTTATTTTCTTTATTACATCTTAGCAATTAATTAATTAATTACTTATTTGAATATAATATAAAGTATTTTGAGTATAATATTTTAATTAAATCATTGTATATTTGTAACAAACTATATTATTTAAAATTTCCTATAAATTTCAGGTTAAATCAATTCTAATTATTCTATGTTACTTGAACATTTGTAAGACTTTCTTAAAAATAAAACTATTTTTTTATTAAGAAAATAAATAATTAGTAATTTAATACATATTTCTATAATAAATTCTTTCACGAGCAAGGGTGGCGCCAGAGGGGGGACAAGGGCCCCCCGTTGGAGAAAATTTCTGTACCGGTTATTCAATTAGTTGATAAGTAAAGATCTGGCGAAAATTTGAGATCAATTTCGTTACACTCGTACAGCAGGTTGTGCCCCCTGTCTGGCAAACTGTAATGCCACTCCTGTTCACGAGCTATTGTATTGATTGCCTTCTTCATTTTTAATGTTATAAAAGAAATGTATAATTTATTGGTGTGAGATTTGGATAACTATACACAACTTTAGACTTCAAATAGTATGTCTTTATAACCAACTGAAGATCACATCATAATCAGTTTTTATCCAGTGATTAGTAACATAGATCGTATTTTCTTTTTCAACAGTAGTCTTGTTAAAATTGCTGTGAAGGAAGTGCTAGTGAAAGAACACTTTGGAAGTTTAACTAATTTTAAAATCTAGTATTCTGTATATCTACTGTGTCAAATGTCTCCCATCACCAATATAATGTCAGGAAACATATGCTGATTATGTAAATACATAAATATGATGGCTGCTTATGTAATAATGATGATAATGGAATAATTTGGAATGCCTTGACAAAACTGTTGTAAAACTGGGTTCTTAATTTTGTTGCCATGAATTTAAATGAATTGAAAATAATCCATTTTTTTTTCATGAAACACAAATATATTTTTTAAAAAACTCATAGAAGAAATTAATAAACATACTGCTGGGTCCCTGTGAATACTTGAAAAGATGGCATACAAAACAAAACATGATTTTTAACATTTTTAGAGTCGCAAGTTAAATTGTATTATTTCTATAAATGATGAGAACTTTCCAATCTTTCCCCTTCTTTTCCCTCCATGATTTATATCATTATCCCAATTTTTAAAATTCATTTTTAATTTCAGACTCTCGATTTGCTCTTATGTCCTTAGCTTTGGTGTTTGAGAAATGAGTAATTATTAATGAGTTAAAATTAATAAAGGAATATGTAGGGGATATCCAGTTAATTTGGGTAAAGGCTCATCAGGGATTCGAAGGAAACAAACTTACCGATCAGTTGGCAAATAGGGCCTTGACTAAAGATCTTTTGGATTTTGCTTTTTGTCTTTCTAGGATTCAAATTAAAAATGCAGTTTTCAGAGAAATTCTGGAGGCATGGCAAGAATGTTAGTCAAGTGGCTCTAAAGCTAGATGGACCTTTTCATTTCTAGGCAAAGTGGACTATAAGCGAGTGAATGATTTTTTTCTTAAATCAAGTTTCTACAGGCCATGGCGTTTGTCCTAGTCATCTGGCTTGTTTTTTTACTAAAGATCCCCAATGCCTGTGTGGCAGAGGCGAAGGTTCTGTTTCTCATGTTCTCCTTGAGTGGCATAAGTGAGCTTGTTTGAGGCAGTCTTGTCCCAGTAATTGGCGAAGTCAAGAACTCTGAGACTTACTAACAAATTAATTTTTTAGGCGAGTCTTCTCTGTTATTGACAAAGAATTGTTTAATCTTGCTTTTCCACTTTGAATATTTAGTTTTTTTATTTTTACTCGTTCCTTTGTAGCTAGAAAGTTGAATTGTTTGGGTGGTGTTGCTTCGTTTGACCTGTCATTTGAACCGCATGGTAGTTTGGGGATAACTATGTATTGGGGATAATAGCCTTTGTTGCTTCAAATCCCGTAACACAAGTTCAACTATGTATTCATTTTTAATCAGTCCAGTATAAATAATTCATTTTCTTAAACTGTTTTAACAAAATTTTTATCAAAACATCTGCTTGTAAATCTTGAGTAGGTTTATAAGTAAAGAAAATTTTACCTTTTTCATGGGCATCTTTAAAGAAATAAAACTTTTTATTTTACTTCATTATATATTTAAAAATTGTTGTTGTGTCTGGTTTGACAACTAATTTTTTGGGTTATTGATCCATTCAGTCAATCCTTGACTGATAGTCTCGATAGAAATTTGTACTTTAGTAAGATGATCGTCCTCCAGTAGGGAAATACACCATTACATTGCACATACAATGTTGCAATTAATTCCAACTCTTCGTTCAGATGCTAATTGCAAGACTCGGTGCTCTAATGCAGTGGTTCCCAACGTGTGGGCCCCGGATATCATATTAGTGGGCCGTGGAACTCTAGTCAAGAGTCACTTGAAGTTCCCTTGTTTTTTTTACTTTATTTGATATATTTTTAATCCTTTTACATTAATCTTTACTAATTGCTGACATATACGTACGTATAATAAATAAATGTATTATTTGCATTTTTTTACTTGTATATTTAGTTGGTGGGCCGCAAAATATTTTTCAATGCAACAGGTGGTCCGCACAACCAAAAAGGTTGGGAACCACTTATGCTGGGAGTATCACTTATTCTGTATCGACTAGAAATCTGAGGAAGAGTGGTTTATTTGTAAATGTATTTACCAGGTTTAATTACATATGTAATTTTTCTATTTATAAATTTTACAGAGTTTTTAATAGGTACTCAGATCTTGATGTGTTTAACATGTCTTATGGTGTTTTTAAGACTAAATGTTTGTGCCTTTTATATTCTTGAAGTGTTTTTATTTTGTGTGCTTTTTAAATTTGTGTTGTGTTATTTAGTGATTTTTGTGTCTATCTGTTGTTTTTATTAATCTGTGTTTTACGGCTATCTTGGTGTTTATTTCTGTATCATGCACTCTGTAATTGGAGTTTATTCTGTAGTGTGCATTTTCTAAATAAATAAAAATAAATAATACTAACTCTCCTTCTATTATAAAAAAAAATTCTAACTTTTATTGCAGTTCCATAATAAATTATCAAAAATTATGATAGAAATTTTTTTGTTTAATAAAGAAACATTATATTTAAGAGTAGTTTGCTCAGGTAGATTACTTCAATGTATATTTCTGAAGTAGAATTAACTTTAGTATTGATACTAGAAAACAGATTTTGATTCATTGTTTGGTAGGTAATGAGTTGCTGTCACTAAGTGTATTTTTTATATTATATTTTTCTAGAAATTTTCTAAACTTCGATATTGCCATCTTGTCATTACTAGGTAAATACAGATACCTGAGAAGAGTCGAGCCTTAGTCAACAACACAAGAGATCAACTCCAGTCAGATGTTTGTGAACATATGCCATTTCATTTTTGGAAGGTTGAAATATCCGATTGATGTTTAAGAAGGTAAAAACTAGTGCAGGAGTTATATAGTAAAGCAATGGTTTAAAAAGTATTTAAAAGAAAATGGCTCTGCCTCACGCATCTAAAGGTAATAATGTGTGTGAGATATGTGGCAAAATTTATAGTTCGAAAACTAATCTGAGGATACATTCATATATTCATGCAAATGAAAAACCTTATGTTTGTGAGACATGCAACAGAGCATTCACGCAAAAGGACTCTTTGAAGATACATATACGCACTCATACAAAAGAGAAGCCTTATGTATGTGAGGTGTGTGGAAAAGCATTTTCTAGAAAAGAAAGTTGGAGAAAACATACCCTGATTCACTCAGATCTGAAGCCATATGTTTGCAATGTATGCCACAAAGCTTTTTCTCAAAATAGCAATTTAAAGACACACTTGCGTACACATACAGCAGAGAAACCATATACATGTGATATGTGTGGAAAAGCATTTAGAATAAAAATTACACTGCAGACACATTTGCTGATTCATGCAAATATAAAACCTTTCACTTGCGAGATATGCTATGCAGCATTCACTCAGAATAACCAGTTGAAGTCGCATTTACGTACACATACCAATGAGAGACCTCATGTGTGCGAGATATGTGGCAAAGCTTTTGCTCAGAAAAGTTCTTTGCAAAAGCATTATTGGTCACATACAAATGAGAAACCTTACAAATGTGATTTTTGTCCCAAAGCTTATTCATGGAAGGATAAATTTAAGAGACATCAGCTTATTCATTTGAAAGAGGCAGTTCCTTCCTGAGGTATGTTGTCAGGATATGCTTTATCTGGAATGCATCAACACTGTAAAGCTTTTTCCGGAATACCTATGCATTCATCTTGGAACTCCTATTTCATTTATATATAGTGTGTGTAGAGAACTAGAACTTGTTTAACTTAACTATCTGAAAAAATAATTTTAAATTAATCTATTGAAACATATATCAATAGGTTCACCTGAAGAATATTTTATTTATTTGTGTGTATTCTGCTTTGAATGAATGGTGCTTTACAATTGAAATGTATGAGCAATTTGAATCTTTAAATACATTCAGCTGAATTTGCAGAATTGACTGATTATTCATTCTGAAAGTTGCAATAAAGACTTTTAAGGTTGATATGAAACACATTCTATTTGTGGTTGACCTTAGTTTTATTTTTTAAACTGAGCTTACTGTTGAGTATAAAGTTCTGTATTCATCATGAAACAAAACTTTTCAAGACGAAGTATTGTTAATTTTTTAATTCTGTGTGATTGTTTTGAGAGGAGTGAACTTATATACTTCTCCATGAGGATGTTGCTTTTTGTGCATGCTTCTTATACAGGCAGAATATTATATTTGTGATCATATTAATCGATAGCCGTTTTGTAGATATATTTATAGGCCATTGTTGTATAATGGAGAGAGATTGAATCAAATGACATGTTTCTGAACGTAAGTATTAACTGATGCTCAATAATAATCTGTGTCAGAAATGTGGTGTTCTTCAGTTTTTACTAAATTTTAAAGCAATATTTTTTTTTATCTACTTAGTGGAATTTTTTGTTGTACTTTTACTGTGAAATTTTATGAGTGTTGATGACTACAGAATGATTGAATATTATTTGTACATAATGATGAACATAATGATATAAAATATTCTATGACTTCTTAAAATTTCATAGTTCTTCGAGTTCGTTAATGTCCTATTTTTCACTTGTGTATTTTTCTTTGTAGTGATAACTCGATTCTTTTTGAATTTGTGATATTTTTACTAAAAAAAAAAGTGAGATTTAGTTTTTTCAATGACATAAATTACCTGGTATGTGTATCTCTTTGTTGCATAATCATATCCAGTTTGTGAAGCTTTACTATCTTTTATAAAAATGTTTCATTGTGTTCATAAATGGAATGTATGTATAAAACATGTTTGCCTGATTTTTTTTTTGAATAGTCCAGGCAGTGGAGGCCAAAAATTGCTATTTAGGAAAAACATTGTATAGTTTTGAAATTTGGTACAGTTGTTGTTGGGAAAGGAGTGCTCTAAACAATATAATAAAAGCCTCCATGGAAACGGGTAGAGGGTTTAAAGGGGTTTTTTTTTCAGATTTTCTTGGCTATCTCAAAAACTATAAGTTCAAACTAAAAACACTTATGAACAAAATTAAACTACATTAAATTTCCAGCAAATATAGCACATTTTTTTTCTGTGGGATCAATAGTTTAAAAGATATAGGGGGATGAAAATTGCATATTTGTAAAAAATACTTATTGCATTGGAAAAAACTGAAAGTATTGTGGCAACACCCTTCAGAAAACCTCAAGCTGTGCAAGGGCTTTATGGTATGTGTTGAATATAGTGGTAGGGCGAGAGACAAAAACGGTTTTATAAATAGGCTTGATCCCCTCTCATCTTTTCCTCTCCACAAGAATACACAGAATCCCTCCTACACAGTTATGCTCTTCCTCCTTCATATTCCACAACTTTTAAGCCGGCCATTCACTTGAAGGATAGCCGTGCCATTTGTCCTAAGCCTAGTTTTTTTCCCCCATCCATTTTAATCGAAGAATACAGGCACGCCATTCGCTTATATTTAAAAGGACTCTAACTCTGAACGAAGGTAGGGGGGCTATCTTCTTTCCCTCTCTACAGCTGCTTGTCAATCGCTCTTCGATTTTCCCCAGTCAGCAGATTTTAATTTATGCTACCCTCAAAGTGAGGCTTCAATCTACGCAAGGCATTGTTCTTTTCGCCAGCCTCTTTCAGACTCTTCTGAAGCGAGACTTTAAATTCCAGCGTTTTCGCTCCGATTTCAGTCCAGACGGAATTTCAACCATCACAAGCCACTTGACTGATTTCCATAGATTTTTATGTCTTTTTCCTTCTCCCATTTCAAAATATCCAGTTTATCTGTGAAGTGAATGGCCGGCTTTAAATCCCTTAACGATCCGGATTTGTCAGAGAGAATGTTACCTTAACTTTGCTTCAAAACAAACTGAAAATTAAGGGTCTTATCAAGGAAAATGGGCCCGTGTGTTTGAAGTGTTTTAATATGGTGTGATGTATTTCGGCATAGCATGAATAATCGTGAAGCCTTCGACAAGCAAATCATAGTTACGTCAGATTCCTTGTCCAATCAGAGCCCTCCAAAGTTACAATGGTGCTCTGCTAGAGTACAGTATGCCTATATGCCGCCTGGAAGGGTTTGGGAACAGGGGAGGGGATCTTAGAATTCGGAGAGTGCTGTTTTTGAGATGGGAAGTGAATTTTGGATATATTTGAAAGAGGGACTGGGACGTTCCCATATTTTGAAGTCCCTCTATTCCAATGGTCTTAGGAATCAGAGGGTTAAACAGAGGTGTACCTACAGAAAATGCTGCCAAAACAAACATCAAAATGCACTTCCCCCTTTTTTTAATGAAAATTACAATCCAGAATTTAAGTTTAGAACTAAATCTGCATTTTGATGGATTTCAGATTTTGTAAATGAAATTTATAAAAAAATGTTAAGGTATTTTGGTCGAAATTTATGTTGACATTTTCTGAAATAAAATTATGATTACACAATGTCTATTTATTAGCTACTAGCCACCTTCAACAACCAGCTTGTTCGCCGGGTTTTTAATTTCAACTGACTCTGTTGTGCATAATTTGATATCCATGGCTCCCTTAACAAAGTAATTTTTAAATTCAAATTGCGATAAACATTTAGCCCGCGTACTTTTCGTAGCCTTGCACTTGTTCTGTTCCTTGTCTACATGAACGTCCCTAATGGAGTCAAGTAACATCTAATTGTAATCGACGCGATTGTTAATTTAACAAATTTGATTTCAACATCGAAATAGCGCGGCAGGATTTAAATCCAGCAGCATGCTAATTGGCTTAAAACATTGCAACCATAATCGTTCAGTTTATTGTATTATTTCCTTAGATACTTACTATCTTGAGGACTTTCTTTACAAATTTCACAGAAAATTTGATCAAATATAAAAGAAAGTAAAATCCAATAGGATATTATCTTAGCTTTCAACAATGGAAGAGAAAAACGCAATTAAATATTTATTTAAACAATGAAAACGGTTTGAATTTCATTGTAATAATGAAAAGTATTGTTGTAAATTATGCCAAAAAATATATTTTTTAATTTATTAAAATTAGAGAGATATTGTAGATTTAATTATGTATTTCATCAGAGACAGAAAAGTAAAACCTCATGCTCATGAATTGTTTTATGCTATTTTAAAAAGAAAGAAATTTCCTCTTACTTTTGTTAAAAATAAGTATTTGAAAATGTATGGATTGTGTGTGAAACCAATACCATGGATTGAATATGTAATTATATTTGTAAATAAAATATTTTATTGATTGCAATTTTGTGTCCTTTTTCTTTTATTTCATATTTATAATATTTATTAAAAAGAAATTTTTAGAATGTTATTTTAATTTTGATATGTTTATGTGTATGTATAAAATTCAGAAAAAATTCAAAAGAGAAAAATATTTGTTGAAACTAAAATATTCTGTATTCATCTTCTAAAAATCAAGTTTACTTTGTATCTCTTAAAATATTGGTACAGACGAAAATCGTTTTGATTGCTGTGAACTAATTCATACAAAATATATTCCATAAATAAGCCTTTACTTATTTTCAGAAGAAAATAGACACAATAGTATCCACACACATTTGAAGTTAAAACTTTGAAATGGCGTCTTGTTCCATCTAACTGTTGAAAATTGTTCACAATATCTTGAAATGTAACTTCCATAAGCAATCGGTGGTAATCCAAATGAATCAAAAAATTCTAAAGTGTTTTCATCTTGAATATGCATTGCTAACCAGTGAGATCCTTCCTGATCATGTGTATCAGTATTCAACACGAGTAGAGTATTTTTTCTAACTGGAGGTAATTGAGCTGAAGGAAACACTCCAATAAAATATCTTGATGCATCTTTATCTCTAGATTGATTTGCGAGGCAAATATCAGTTTTCAAAATCGTAAAGAACGTTTCTTGTTTTATTTATCTCAATTATAGATTTAAATTCAACAAAAACAGTCGGTGAAACTGTTTGTTCAAGAGCTTTGCTAAATTTCATTTAGTTCTTAGATTACTATGTCTTACTATGAAATTAAAGTGCTCAAATGTATCACAACAATCACTCTTCCTCTTTAAAAGGGTACTAGTTCGCCAGAGTGTAGTCTGAGAACCATTTCAATAGTTTGAAAGTTTTTTCGGAGAACAGGCACATAATGGGGTCTTACGTAGTGAGCGTTGACAACTTCTCCATCCTTACCTTCGACTTTTACAATTTTCAAAAGCGGGGCTTGAACATCACCGACGATATGAGGTTCGACCAAGTCACAATAGGTACAGTAGAACCCCGCTAATCCGAACTAATTGGGACAGGTGCCTGTTCGGATTATCCGAAATTCCGATAAAAATAGAAAAGAAAAAGATGTGTGCTAAAAAAAATGTAAGCTATAAGTACTCAGTACTACTCTCTTGAATTCTTTTATTCAAAAGTAATAGAAAGATAATAGTACAGTACAATTAGGTCGAAACCCAAACATACAAAAACCAGTGCCAAATTGCTCCATACCCTCCCCGCAGTAAGTAGTAAAAAGTCACTCGAGCGTCGGCTTTCGGGGGTGGAAAGAGGATGAAATGGTCATTTTTCAAAGTTTTTCGGAGATATCTCGAAAACTATGGAGTTTTCAAATTATAAGAGAATTAACAAATTAAAGAGCGTAAAATTCTCTACAAACATGTACTTTTATTTTTCTTTCAGCTTTAATATTTTCCGAGATAATGGGTTTCAAAGGTTGCCGCCATCTTGGATTTCCTCCCCCCCCGCGGGGGTGGGGGGGGGTTTCCGGAATATTTCGAAATATATTCAAATTACATGTGATTTTACAAATTAAAGATCGTGCGTCCCTTACAGATTGGTACTTCGATTTTTCTTCAGGTTTTAATAGTTTTTGATATAATTGATCTCAAAACGAATAAATTTGTAAAAAATCTTAATTGATAGTAGGGTAGAAGGGTTTGAAGAAAAAAATCACATAGTTTTTAAAATTGGTACAAATGTTCTTATGGAAATCTTGTTTAACATAGTAAAAGTCCCCGATCCTGGGGGAAGCTCAACGTCGCCATCTTGGATTTCATCCCCCCCCTTTTTGGTTCTTCCCGAATATCTCGAAAAATATTCAATTTTTAAAGTACAATTGATTTAACAAATTAAAGAGCGTAAAATTCCCTACAAGTACATATTTTTGTTTTTCTTCCAGCTTTAATAGTTTCCGAGATAATAGGTCTCAAAGTTTATCGCCATCTTGGATTTCATCCCCCTTTTTTAGTTTATCTTGAATATCTCAAAATCTATTCAATTTTGAAGTTGCATGTAATTAGAAAATTAAGGAGTGTAAAATTCTCTATAAATGCATGCTTTTATTTTTGTTTTAGCTTCAATAGTTTCGGAGATAATGGGTCTCAACATTTGCCGCCATCTTGGATTTTATCCCCTTTTTCTTAGTTTTTCTTACATATCTCAGAAACTATTAAAACTAGAAAAAAATAAAAGCACGCATTTGTTGGGAATTTTACGATCATCAATTTGCTATATTACATGTAATTTGAAAATCGAATAGTTTTTGAGGTATTCAAGATAAACTAAAAAAGGGGGATGAAATCCAAGATGGCGATAAATTTTGAGACCCATTATCTCGGAAACTATTAAAGCTGGAAGAAAAACAAAAATATGTACTTGTAGGGAATTTTAAGCTCTTTAATTTGTTAAATCAATTGTAATTTAAAAATTGAATATTTTTCCGAGATATTCGGGAAGAACCAAAAAGGAGGGGATGAAATCCAAGATGGCGACGTTTAGCTTCCCCCCAGAATCGGGGACTTTTACTATGTTTAACAAGATTCTCATAAGAACATTTGTACCAATTTTAAAAACTATATGATTTTTTTTCTTCAAACCCTTCTACCCTACTATCAATTATATCAAAAACTATTAAAACCTGAAGAAAAATCGAAGTACCAATCTGTAAGGGATCGCACGATCTTTAATTTGTAAAATCACATGTAATTTGAATATTGAATATTTTTCGAAATATTCAGGAAAAGCTAAAAAAGAGGGGGGGAGGAAATCCAAGATGGCGGCAACCTTTGAGACCCATTATCTCGGAAACTATTAAAGTTGGTAGAAAAATAAAAGTATGTATTTGTAGAGAATTTTACTCTCTTTAATTTGTTAATTCACTTATAATTTGAAAACTCCATAGTTTTCGAAATATCTCCAAAAAACTGTGAAAAATGACCATTTCAACCTCTTTCCACCCCCGAGATCCGACGCTCGAGGATGTGTGACTTTTTACTACAAACTACTGGGAGGGTATGGAGCAATTTGGCGCCGGAGAGAAATTTTCTCTTTGGATGTTTGAGTTTGGCCGATTTTTAGGCTAATTGTACTGTACTAGAATATGTCTTGCCTTTTCATTAGAATAATGGTTGTGCTCCTGTATGAAGTGTCCTTATCTTACGGCGAATTGCATTAGTTTCTTCAATGTGTACAAAATTATGCACGCTGAAAAGGTACTTTGTTTTTCGCATGTATTTTTAAATCTTTTCAATTACATATAATTTTCGAAAATAAAATCGGTTCGGATTAGCGGGGTTCTACTGTATATATGACAGGAAACGCTGCGCTGGGATCTGTAATGTATGGGCTCTCAACATTTCCACTAAACTTGCCTTTTTCAAATCCTAACAATTCCGAAGTTTCATTATATAGAATCGTCTTAGCTTGTCCCTTTGTCTTAATTTTCACTCCTTTGATGACAGGGTGATATATCATTACAATTTTATTTTTAAAAGATTCCAAATACATTTCATTTTGAATATCGGGTATAGTCTCATAGCATCCAGGTGGGATTCGTCTAGCTATTGGTTTCCCGTCACCCAAATCAAAGCCGAATAAATTATCTTTCCTTATACCATGTGTGGGTATATGAAATCTACTAAACCAACTTCTCATTCACCTTCAATTGTTATAGGTGTAGGTAGTTGTGTTATAAAGTGAGAAATTTTATTTTCAAGAGAAAAGAGCTTAGAACTATCACTAAGAAGTGTTAAGTAGAACGACATCTTTCTAACTAAAAAATTGAATCTAAATTTCTTGTTCTTATACATCATGTACTGTAGGATCTTAGCTCAGTGATACTAAGCTATGAAGGACTCATCAGACACAGCAATATTAAGATATTGATTTTTAATTAAAAATCTTGATTAAATGATTTTATACAAAAATGTACAAATTAATATCAGTGTAAAACAATTCTGCTTCACTCAGGACGAGCTAGCCTAACAAGTCAAAGTTCAATCTGGATATTATCGCAGATTTGTCACGAATTCACTCGAAGTAATTTAGAAAGTTCTACTCCAGGAGAGTGTAAGTCCGATGTCCGGAATAAGGATTTGTCCGCTCAAATATCTACGTACAACCCTTTCGCGAGTTATACCAAGGCGATAGTTTGCAGTGACGTAGGGCACGTCCACTTCGATCAGAGTTCCTAAAATGCTTCTCGCTCGAGACGAACGATAATCAGCCAAAGGTTGGCTTCGGTTCACGGGACAAGGCCCGATCCAACAGCTTCTCAGTCTGAGAGTTGCTTTTCAAAATTCTCGGTTCTCCAAACGAACCCTAACCTGATCTCTCGATCCTCCTCTCATCCCTCCAAAGTTCCCCTTTTAAAAGCCCCTTGGAACCTGCCCTCCTAGGCGGGGTCACAAGTTCACAGTACCTCACAGTACCCATGAATTTAACTTTTCTGGATGACCTCGAAACTTGACAAAATATTATAACTTTCCTTTTTCTCGTTCTCAAAATTTTTTCAACAGGATAGTATCCTGGAATTGGTCACCTATTGAAGTTCTTGTTCATAAAATGAACCTTATATCAATTCCGACCTTAAATCTTTGAGTTAATAAACTACTGGATTTCTCAAGAGAACTTGATCAATGGTAAAAATTTCTAATATCCAATTCTGTTCATATTTACTAATTCGAACTGTATCACCAACTTTAAATTTAGGTTTTGTTAATTTTGTCTTTTTCTCCGTATAGAGATTTTTCCAAGCTTGACTTTGATTTTCAAAAGTAACAGAAGCGGGAGTCATTTTGTATGGAACGATGCCAAGTTTTATTATAGCTAAACATTAATTTATCAAATAATATTAATATATTTTTGTATTATTTTCAGTAAAATATTTCCACATCTTTGTTTTAAGCGTTCTATTAAATCTTTCAATTATAGATGCCTTTGTATTATTATTCGTTACAAAAATCTTTATTTTCATTCTTTTAAGATAATTTTGAAAAAGTTTATTTAAAAATTCTTTGCTGTTTGAAGTTTAATAGGTTTTCGTTCTGAAAATATTATTTTAAAGGCTGATAGAATGCAAATAACATGTTAACAAATAATTATATCCTTCGTTATATTCTGATAAAGATTGCATATCAACTTAATCTGCCTGAAACTGTTGATTCATTTGACTAACTAGAACTCTATTTTTCTTAAACTTCCTTCTAACACTTTTATGTAAAGTATAAGATTCTTTCTTAGCTAACCAATTTTTAATCTCTCCTCTAGTGAAAGCACCATTTGTTGCTCTAAACAAAGCTTCAACTCCTACAAAACTACCTGGATGCTCAGGATTTTTATAAGCTGCTTCAAGACTCATTTTAACATTAAGTTAAGAGACTGGAAAATTAAGACATGTTAACTGTATAAATTCAACTATTGAAATAAAAGTAAAATATAAAACTGTATTTATTAAACAGAATTACAATTCTTTTAAGGTTAAAAAGTTTAAAAAATAGAAAGCATGCAAAAACATATTAATATAAACACAAATATCGTAAAATAACTTTTATCTAGAACATTCTATGAGGCATAATATCAGAAGCAGTATACATATTAAAGGCATTTTTCACAAGTAGAACCATATTTAGATTACTTAAAAAGTCTTGATTTACAGAATTTATCATTTGTGCATTTTGATCCACAAAGTCTTTCGATATCTAGTAAAAACAGGGCAAGGTCCCCATAAAGACTATGTCTTGATTCGTGGTTTCGCGTGATGCATTCATGACTTAGCTAGTTTCATGACCTTGATTTTCGTTGCACCCCTGGCAAACCAGCACATCATCGATTCTGACTTTCAAATGTGTGGAAAGTATTTCCGTTAAAGATGTCGAGAGCACCATTTCCACGCCACTTGGTTCCATTTCCAAATTGGAACGTCTGGACACTTCTGAGATAATTCTTTTTGAAAAAAATTCTTCCAATATCAGACTTGCAGCTTTCAGCGATCTTTTTCCGAATACATAGTAAACGGTCCCATTCTCTTTCAGTTAGTAAACACAGAGATGGCAGGAACTGTCTTGAGAAGTCCTTTTTGGTCGCAAATCGTTGTAGTGACACATGCGGAACATTTTCGGCCCAAGCACTCGTGAGAAACAGGGTGTCGCGGATGACAGCAACTTGCTCCGAATCAGAGGGTAAGGGAAGTCTACGTATCTCGTTAGACAAAGACTCGGACGAAAGGTGAAAAACTTACACCTTTTTTGGCTGGGAGGATTCTCCCGTTTTCATCCGTTTTGTACTTACGGATGTGCACATTTATAACATCTCGAAAATCACTAACCACAGCATAGTTGTTCTCACCAAGATGGTAGTGGTGTTGAGTGATGGAATCTCAGGACCAGGGAAATAGAAGGGCTGGTTCATACCTTTGAAGTTTTACAATTGCCGAAAAGAGTGGGGAAAACCAGTTTTGACGTCATTACGCTGGCAGGAAGCTTGTGGGTTCCGAGAGCGTCCACTTCCGTTTCTTTAATTCTAAGCTATTTTTTAATGTGTTGTTCTGTATTACTTGTTATTTTGGTGAAATATTAAGAAAATCTTTCATCTCTTGTGAGTATATCTACTTATACTGTCGCTACGTGCTCAAATTATTACAGGAAAACGAAAGACAAAGTTTAATATATCATATGTTTTCAGTATGTCCGAATCTGAATAAAATTTGGATCTCGAAATGTAAAAGGTAAGATCATATAAATGTAACATACGCTAGGATATGTATTGATCACTTTAGGCCAAGCGAATATGGATGGCATAAGAAATCTCTACCTGGTTTAAATCAAAATAAAATTTTAAAATCTGATGCAGTTCCGAGTGTCAACTTGACATTGCCAGATAATGGGAAAGATGTTTCAAGTAGAAGTTAGAGGTAAAGGAAAAGAAGTATTCTGCAGGAAACAAAAATCAGATTAAAATGTCTGAGGCTTAAAAAAGCATGTGTCACGACAGCTACGGAGCCATTTACTACATCAAAAACTGAAGACATTTGCTCATCTTGCTTTGAAACTCAAAAAGAAAATGCATTACTTCTGGAAAGAATTTGTTTTCTTCATAACGAACTTGAGAAGACAAAAAAGGAGACGGAGAAGAATCAGAGAAAAAATAAAATAAATGAAAACAAAAGTGCAAATTAGCCGTATTTTAACCGAAAATAAAAGTTAAAAAAGGAAACTGAAAAAAGTATCGAAAATAGAAGAAAAGTTAAAAAAAAAATCTTAACATTAACAGAGATAAATGCCATAATAGAAAATAAAAGCAAAATCAAACAGCAGAAGATATTTCGAGACATTTAATTGTTCGATCTATTTCCAGGCGGTCTTATTTATGCTGGCGAAATCAGATAGGAATACGATTTCCCAATGCTTTAAAGGGATGCTGTTCCAAATGTTCTTGTAGACCTGGTATGCTTCTTGAGGTTTTGCTGATTATGAAAAAAAAAATACTAAATATATATAATTGCATTATATTTATTACACATT
>BGPR01018370.1:14578-30910 GCA_013235015.1 Araneus ventricosus | reverse complement strand
GTCATTGTACCTGACCGCGGTTCAAAAAATGACGAGATCCATCCCAAAAGCCCTCATGTTGTTTCCAAAACGGACGTCAATACAATTAAACTAAGCACAGCACTTAACAGGACAATGTGCAGATATGAAGGGCAGTTTTGTTTTGTCTATGATTGTGTAGCCAATCGTAACGGACCATCGCGAATTCTGATGAATAAATCTGTAACTTAACTCTAAATTAAATGAAGGACCCTATTCTATAATTATAGTGTATCATATGCAAGATAAATAAGGTTCATGATAGAGGAGCTTGAAGACACTTTATAAAATACGTTATAAAAATAAATCACTGAATACTACTAGAGGAATATCTAATACTAATACCGAAAAACATTAAAGAAATGGTATGCTAATATATAGTAAATTAAGTTTGGCAATAAAATAAGGCAAAAAAATCATAAATGTCATTGTAAAGAGCTACTCTGCATTTCTGACAATCATCACGCTGTCTTCAGAAATGAATTTCAACTGATTGAAATAAGTATAGATTATATTAGGGCCTTTTGCATCTGCTCAAAGCTCAAGCCAACCTCTGTAGCTGATGGCATGTTGCTATCCTCCCAGGTTTGTTGTTAACCTTGCTCGCTTCTGCTTCATATAATGAAGACACTGTGTGTCCTAGTAGTTATCTCTAAAATCTTCATATATACATATATGAATCCAGCTCTTTATTTTGCTTCTGATGCTGCCTTTAACTTAAATCAGCTACAGAATAAATTTTTTGTGCGCCTCAAAAAAGATATTTTCTTCAAATAAAAATTATTACAAGTAAAGCTGGATTTCTTTAATGCTTTCACCTTAATAAAAAGGAATAAATTCTTTTGGCCCTCAAAAGGGCTGTTTTTTATATTACTGTGAGTAGAACCTCCCCATAAACACAATGAAATATTTCCTACATTTTGGAGCTATCACAGAAAACAGATCAGAAGACGCTCGCCGTACAAAACAATATGTATATACCTGCTTCGTCGTAAATTTAAAGCATTCATATATAAAATAATATACACATTGAATCATTGTGTTTCATAAAAAAATCTGTATCAAAGCGTATATTCAATCCACTCAGATATAAAAATAATATACAACATTGAAACAAATTAAAAAATGTAATGCAAAAAAAATACACTTGACAATCAATCAAAAACTTCCCATAAACACAAGTTAAATATTTCAGCATTTTGAGCTACCACAGAACAGATTCAAAAGATCGTGCTCTTGATAAGCCAAGAGTATAGTTGTCCATGACCAAAAAATCGGCTCATTGAGCAGCTCAAACATATCTTTTCAAAAAGCTCTGCTTCCTGGGACTTATTAATTGCCGTCGCGGAAAAAGGCTAAACGAACGGGGAAATTCGCATACATTTAAATTTGAAAGGTATGCTAGTCTGAGATGGAATCCTCAAAGGAATTCGGGGAAATTATACCTCAGTATCCTAACTAATATATTAACGATGGTGTAGTTATTCTAGTATCATTTTGAGTTGGTTTGAATTTTATTTTGAAGCAGCCGTTCAATTGCTTGGGCTTTTGGACCGTCTTGGTACACATTGGCTGTTGCTGGTAAATGCACAGCTAAGCGCACTACAGTGTGATTTATGACAAATTAAATTCATTTAATGCCACATTACGGCTTCAGGCACTAACATACCTACTCAACATAACTTTAAAATTTATCATGACTGGTGAGCACCTCTTTTGTATTTTGACTGAGGCTGCACTCTTCATGTCCTTTGTATACATTTATATATTTGACACTTTTAACTGAGGCACAAATCTCAACATTAATATGTGCATTAAATTTTTTTACAACCAAGGATTATATGGACAACCCATCTGTTATCGATGGAATATTTCTCACGGACAGGTTCAGTGGCTCTTCTACATAAATAGGGTACTCATTAACATTTTCCTCGTATCATCCTCTCTTGGAATTGCTCTGGAAAACTTTGCAGCACTGCCCATCTCATGCACGGAGAATTTATATTTATAGTTCCACATGGGCCATGTACCATGCATTTTGTCACAATTTGGAGAGTCTAAGATCAGTGCAAGGATCTGGAAGTTCTGCACTCACAAACTTGTCAATGTCATCTTTAGTGCGAATTTTGCTTTCTGAATCTACGTTAGAAGAATGTGGGCATGAGGCAAACCTCGCTTTTGAACTCACAACATAAATATAGCCAAAATATTCCAAATATTCCATGCTTGCAAATATCTTCTAAAAAAGTTCTTTTAATTTATATTAAATACACGTACAATAATACTAGACGGTCTTCAGGACGTTGTACTCCCTCCATGCTATTTTAAAATTTCCAGACCAAGATGGCTGCAAGTAAACGTCAGAGAGAGATTTGCACTAAACTTGCGTACCTATAGCCCATTGCATCTTGGTAATTTATTGCATATGACGTGGGTCTTTGGAAAGAAGATGGCAGTATTATAAGTTTTCCATGTATATTTTCTACTATGTGCTCGACACTCTAAAGCATCTAAAGCCCCCTGATAAAGTCTTATTAATCTGCAAATCTTTTGATTTTGTCTCAAAAATGTAAACGTGAGCCTTCGGTTTTAATAACACATATGCATCAACAATATTGCTGAAAAGCTTACTAATTATCGTGCAAAAATAATTGAAACCATTTCGCTAGGGAAAGTCTGTATGCATAATATTGGTAGTTGAGTGATTGACGGGTGCGCTTTGTTGCTCTCCTTTCTTTCTACATGTTCCATCCCAGTGTTCTGAACTACACTCGCCCCTTGAAATAGTAAAGGATAGGTCATTGGATCACAGCATTGATTTAAAGGTGAAATGCTTTGGCATGTATCTCCAACTGGGTACACAAATGTCTCGGTTGGCTGGGGATTCTCCATTATCACCTATAAATATAGCTACTTCAGTGCATAAAGTAGGAGCAGCATTATAGCGCCGTATATCCAAATTTTATCTTCCAAAATACCATTTTCTAATTGATGTAGTTGGGTGCTCTTGTACCAATCGGTGACGAAGATAAGACTGAGCAAAGGATTGATTTCTGAACATAAAATCAAGTTTTTCAAATACATGTTGCAAGCAATTTTGATTGTTATTCAAGTTGTTTCTCTGTTGCCTCACTGGAGTCAAATATATGAAGCTTGTCCGTAACTTTTATATCACTTGCATACAGGGGGAAAACTCTAGGTACACTTGACCATGTAAATGGTAAATACATGGCCCAGTTCCACGTGGTGGTTTAATGAGTTCCCATCGAAGGAATGCTAAGGCAGAATTGCATTCCTGAATCTGCCTGATAATTTTAGCATCAGGTGAATTTTCAGTTAGATGAAATGCTGGTAGATGAACCTTTTCCATCATGGCAACATTTGTATACTTATATGGGCAGTATTTTCTCTTCCTTCCAATAACAGCTCTGACAAAAACCACACACTGTTCGACATAGTTCCACAATTGTTCTCAACATCGTTTCCTGAATACACACACGTTTTAAGGATTTGGCGATTATCGCTTGTTTCTGAATACTTCTGCCTACAGTGGATTCGAACTGTTTCTGGCTCTGTTCAGTTCGCTTTTTTGTTCATTTCCTGGATAATATATCCAACAGCACGACTTAAATTCATATTATTTTAAACAGATATACCAATAAAGCCTAAATTTAAAAAAAGTAATACAAGTAATCCTATAGTGCATTTAAGTAGCAATACGTAAATTCCGAACGAAGCACAGAACACCTGAGCTGATGTAATATGCATACACACACGTATATTTACACTTTTGATCTTTTGTATGTGTTTTGGAGGTAATGTGCTGATATGGAGCTAGATTTTTTTTTTTTTTTTTTCCTTAAAAAATTGCAAAGCGAAAAAAAAATTTTTTTTAAAAAAAAATATTTTTTTTTTTTTTTTTTTTTTTTTTTTTTTTTTTTTTTGCCTTAAAGAATTGCAAGCGCAAATAAAAGTTTTTAAAAAAATCTTATTCCATTTTGTTATTATTTTGTATTTTGTTATTATTTTTCTTCTCTATTTTTGTTAAATTTTATTATTGTAATAATATGTTTTTTGATTTTTGTTGATAGTCTCAATTTTTATTTAAGGTTTGAAGGGTTGAACCTCAGTTCTGAAAATGAATCAGACAAGAGCTTAATGGGCATTGATGATCTCCTAACATGGTGCCAAGAAGTAACAAAAGGTTTCAAAGGGGTGAATGTTACAAACATGACAACATCCTGGCGGAATGGTTTAGCGTTTTGTGCTGTGATTCACCACTTTCGTCCTGATTTGATCAATTTTGAATCATTAAGCCCCCATAATATTAAAGACAACTGCAAAAAGGTATGGAAACTTTCTTAAATGCTTAAAGTATTTTTACTATTCAATGAAATTGTATATTTCAAAGGTATGTAAACTATGTCATATGTATTATTTCATAATTGTTTGTACAGTGATTGCTTGGCCATCTAAATCTGATATGATTATCAGTAATGTGATGCTAAAATTTTTAAAGCATGAATATTATTTTAACAGCATGCAGAATTTTCATTGTTTTTAATAAATTTAAAGATTTTGCACCTAAGAAATTGCGAGAAAGTTTCATTTTTAAGCGAAATATATTTGAAAGATCACTTTCAAGCTAAAAATTAGAGATAGATACAAATGTGTCAAAAATTGCCATTCTTATAATGTTAGCTTCATGTGAACTGGTATGAATAGTAAATTTATATATTATCTGAGTTAATATAAACAAAATTGCATGAATAGACCTTTGTTTTTGCTGATTGCTGTTAGAAAAAAGTTAAATACTTTCAGTAAAAATGTCTGATTATGAAAAAATTCAAGATTGTAAATTGAAATATTTGTTGATGTTATAATTGACTTTATATTGATTTAGCCTTTTTGAACCTTTTTGCTCAAATGAAAACACCCATTATTAAAATTATGTAACATCCTAATAGCTTCTACAAGAGTTTGATTTCATATCGACAAAAATAATGAGGACTTAAAACTGAAGCTTCCATCGAGCTTTAATTCCTCTCAATGATAATTTTAATGTTGGAATATTTAAATATTTCCCATATAAAATAAAATAAGGTTTTTAAAAATTTAATTTTTTTTAAATAAATTTGTTTCTGGAATTACTTCTTTATTTTAGATATCATGATTTTTTAAAACTCTGTATGTAAGCTTTATTTTTAAGTAGTTAGAGTTTAAATTTCAGTGAAACTAAAGAGTATTTGTCTGAAATTCTGTTATAATTTTTGCTGTTTAGAAAATTTAAGGGAATACCATCCTTTATCTGTTTAGTCTGGAAAAGTCAGATCAACTAATATCATACTAATTAAAATAATATGTTTTGGCACATCCATAAAATTTGTTTTCCTAAGGTATATTTCATATTTTATTAATATGCTTACATGCCAGTTTTGTTCATATTTTTTGCTCTGCATTGAGCGATTGATCTTGAAAGTGCTTCTTGTTTCATTTAGGCTTTTGATGCTGCTGAAAGCTTAGGAATTCCAAAGGTGATGGAACATTCTGACATGGTTATTTTAGCTGTTCCTGATAAACTAGCTGTGATGACCTATTTATACCAATTAAAAGCATTCTTTAGTGGAGAGAAATTAGATCCTGTGAGTTCGTTTCCTGTTTCTTCTGATCAAAATCGAAACTCAAGAACTGAAAGTGACTCTGAAAATAATGAAAATAATTTTGTGAAGTCTCAGTGTAATGATTTGGACAATAATGAAAATATGAGGCCTGCATCTAAAAAAAAAAGTCTAGAAGATGTTCAGGACTCTTTAGAACCTTTGCTGCCTGCATCTTCAAATAACAATTGTGACAATGTTCTTAAAACAAAATCTATAGATGAAACTGACAGTACTTTTAAAATTAAAAATATTGATAAACAGACTGTTATTGCACTTAAGACAAAATCTATTGATGCTGCTCATCAGGAAAGTCGGAAATTTGAAGTTCAAACCCTTGAAAAAACATCTTTGAGTACTATTAAGACTGTAAAACCTGTTCCTGACAAATTATCATCAGCAAAAACAGTGTCTGATAAGTTTTCTTCATTATCAAAATTAATTCTTAGTCGGAAATCAAAGCCACTAACAACTGCTCCTCCTAAACTTAAGTCTCCAAAGTCAGTGTCCCCCACAAAAGTCTTGAACACTGCTAATAATGCTGACATAAATAAAAGATCAGCAAGCTTTTCCGAAGAACCTCGACCAAAATTAATGACTCGAAAACAGTTAATGAATCCTTTTGATTCTGATAGTGAAGAAGAAGAATTGCTCGCATTGCAAAGTGGTCTTCCTGACAGTGCATCAACTCCAATGAAAAAAAATAATGAAAACAATAGCTCAAATGTTTCAGCTACAGACTGTAACAAGAATTTGAATTCTTTAGCTTATCAATGCAGGGATGTCTCGCCAATAATTGCTGATGAAGTAATTGATCCTGAAAAAACAGAAAGTTTATTACAATATGATCTTTCTGATATTGATGTACCTGGGCTTTTAGATCTTTCTCCAACTAGAGCGACAAAAAGTTCTACACCATCAACACATTGCATTGACAATGACAAATCTAAGGTATTAATTTCATCGCCTTATGTATATTAGTATGCATTATTTTAATTTCTTAGTTACATGCTTTACATGGTTGTTAAAGGCATGATGTACTTTCTTTTAATATAAGAGCATTCTAATTGTGTTTCAAAATTTCCATCTTAATTTAAGCAAGTTTATTTATATGATTTTGATAGCATCATTGCATTTTATAATAAATTCTATTGCAGCATTTTTTCCTTGAATTGAATATTTCTTTGGAATGAGATTTTTGAACATTAAAACGGGCATATGCTTTAAAAACTATTCAGTCTTTAGTTTTATAGAGAGGCTTTTTTGTAAAGTTGATTAGGAATATAGTTCTACAGCATGTATGAAGTCAGATGTTATAGGTTTTTAAGTGTTGAATGGTTATCTTCTTACTTATTAAACATAGTCCAATGTAAGGTAAATGTTATACCATGAATCACTGAACCCAAATGGTGCTGTGAACATCCGAAAACAGTTGGGAACTTGACATTTTTTTTTCAAAAGAAAGATATTTACCTTGATATTTTATAGCTGTGAATGCTCTTCAATTTTTTAACAATTGGCTTTATATTTAGAATGGCAAATTTTTTCTATTAAAATTTAGATTCTCTGGAAGCAAATCTGGAGTCCTAAATACAAAATCACTATTAATCAGGAATGTTTTTAATTGCAAATGATGAATCTTGTTTTATTTATAAGTTATCTGATTTTCAGTTTTTCACCTTTCCTTTTTACTGTCTCGCATAAGAAGAGAAAGTATTGTAATCGTCAAAAAATTCGAATTCGAGATTTTGATGAATCTCCACGTTTTAGACCTCCCTGAGTCCGAAAAACACAATTTTGGAATTATGTCTGTCTGTGAACACGGTAACTCGAAAACTATTAAAGCTACAGGGGTGAAATTTGATATGTGGTCTTTACACATAATTTGTAGATTTCTATCAAATTTTGGACAAAATCCGTTCACGGGAAGTCTGTATGTCCGTATTAATGTGAATGCGATAACTCACAAACTTAAGGTAGGTGAATTAAATTTGGTACACATTTTTATCATCAGGAATGTAGGTTTGTATCAAATTTTTGATCAAATCCATCAAAGGTTTGACTGTCTGTATAATCGCATACTTTTGAACGCAATAACTTCTTTAAAAAATTACTTTGATAAATGAAATTTGGTATGTGGCCTTCTTACCTCAATGGTAGTTTTGTGTCAATCGGTTTAAAAAAAAAGGCGCTCAAATTGTAAATTTCGTTTTCTTTATCTTACACCCAGCCCTATTGGTAATCACTCCGGCTTCTAATTCCATTTCCAGCTTATTTTCTTCTCTTCATGTGTTAGGAATATACGAGAAAGTTTAGGGGAGACCATTCCTGCTGTGTTCTATTAGTAATGGATATTGATGTTCTCAAACATAAACATGTATTTTTTTCTGTAACTTTGTTTACCCCTTTTTTCTAAATACTTTTTAAAGCTTCTTCGTGTTTTTTTTTTAATTCTACCTAATTGATTTCTCTGCAATATGCTAGACATCCTGAAAATGAAGAAGATTCCTTTTCCCTCTACTGATTATACATTAAAAGGGTTTCTAGTTCAGGCTATTTTTTTGCTCAGAATTTGTGATTGTATAAGTTTATAGTTTTTATATATCCAAGAACCAGTAAATATTCCTTAGTGCTTGACATAGTAACTAAACCAAGCTTATTCGCATCATTCTTAGTTGATCATAGAATTGAAATTTTATGTCATCAGTATAATGAGGATTATTTTTTAAATGCTTTTATGTAATGGTAAAGGTAAAGAAGTTTTGATTAGTTTTTAATTAAATTAAAAGAAAGTATGTAATGACCATTGTAAGTGATCCACATTTCTTTTTAAACTCTTTAAATAAATTAAAAATTCCTTTCATGTGTTTTAAAAACTCCTTCAAAAATTAGCAAACTTGTTAAAAAGTTTTTTAAATTTTAATTTTAATAAATATGCATGAACCTCCTAATATTCTAGCAATGTGAAAATCAAATCAAACTATCAAATTTTTGTGCGTTTCTGGGTAACTCAGTAATTTTGTGATCCAAAAAAGGGGAATAAATTTCGCCTCAACTGATGTCAGTTTTTTTCCCTTGAAATTTTGGATTTGCAGAATATTTAGTGTTTTGTTCTAATATTCTTTTATTTTCAGTTACCTATTTCTCGGGAGGAACAGTTGAAAGAAAGAGCTCATTACTTATTAGAAATGACACGCAAAGAAGTAGAAAACAAAGGATCGTCAAGCTTTCTAAATAAGGGAGATGTAAGTTCTCTTTGAGATTTCTGCAAGCATTTTGCACTTCTCATAAAATCTATTTATTATGTTAAGCACAAATTTAGTTGGTTCTGAATAATTTTAGTCCGTCCGTCAGAAACAAATTTCTATGCGGAAAGTGGTCATTTATTGTGTGTTTTCTGATCGAGGGACAGTTTTTTTATTGAAATTTCTTAAATTCCATTGGTAAAATATTTTTACAGTTCGGAAGGGTTCGTGGATTGAATGGACTTTAATTAAAATGAACATAAATTTATTTACAGTTAATTACAAGTATTTACAATTGATAAAAGCCAAAGCAATCCAGTCGCCAATAGACTACTACAGTTCAAACTTTTTCACTCGCAGAGCACGCGAAAAATTCAAAACGCTATGCCGCAAATTAGCTTAGATTCTTAGCCAAGTTCAGCAGTTTCGTCTCGGTCAAAATACCGATGATCGATAGTCGCACTTCCAAATTTTCTGGATATGAGAGTAGAAATTTCGCAATGCCAATTTGTTACAAACTTCGCCAAGGAACCAAAATACGTTCAATTTACAGAATTCGTAACATTATGCATTAAATTAATGTAAATTAATTTCTTGTGATGTTGATTCATGCTTTACTTTGGTTAACGTATAATGAAATAGAAGTTTGATTTTTGTGACTTACAAGAAGATTGTTTAGTGATCTTGAACAGGCTTCTTTCTTTACCAGAAAACCATTTTCTTAAAACTTTGGCGCTACATATATGGGGTTTGCTGACTTTCAGTCTGATGAGAGAAATCCTAGCAGTACATCTACAATTCCATGTTGTATGGGGATTCCTCATACAACATAGTAACATGATATTCCTCAATTTTCAAACCATGTTATAGAAGTGCTGTAATATATATGGGTTATATTTATATATAATAATAAATGTGATGAAAACATTTTATGTTCATTTTTGTGTGCAGTCTAACTTATGTGGCTAAAGATATATATACTTTCCACTTAATTCTTTTTTTTGCACTAGAGAGATGATGAAAGACAAATGATGCTTAGAGAGAAGGCACGACGACTGATTGCCGAAACTAGAAAAGGAATTAAACCGAATCTGGATTCTTTTTATCCTCCTGTATCTAGTACTAGTGATGTTTTGAACAGCAATATAAATTCTTCTAATAATAAGATACCTGTAAATGTAATGGAAAATCTTTCTCCTAGAATATTAGAAACAAGTAAGTAAAAGATTTAAAGTATTTTAGCAATTTATCATCTTTATTGAAATCCAGTCAAGAAATGCCTTTTGTTATATTTACTTAGGTAATTCAAAGTTTATCAAACTGTTCAATATTATGCCCTTGACTTTTAGTGAATGTAAAACTGAAGTTTTTGTAATTAATAATTCCTTTTGATTGTTCAACTGAATTACTAAATCACTTATTATTACAAAATTTACGATGCAGAGAGAGAGAGAGGCTTCCTTAAATAAAGTTAAAATGTATTATAATTTTCTAATATGAATAATATTTCAGAAACTTGATCTTTTTATGCAGTTATTTTCATTGGACTATAGGTATTTAAAACTAATTATTCCCATTGTACTTAGGATTTTCGAATTTGGTGCATAAATAACTCTAATGAAAGTTGTCTTTCATGCTTTCAAAATACATGATACTTTTAACGAACAAAATTTGGAATGATTAAAGCATGATTAATGTAACATAGAAGTTGGAGGCCATTTTCAGTCTTTTTACCCATTTTTCTTTGATATCCTGCATCCATCTTCAAAACTTGAGCAAGATAACCTTGCATTCCATATGAAACAACTCCATATGAAAACACGTTTTAAACAATAAAAGCATAAAGAGACATTAAAAGATGATACAAAGACAAAAAAAGTAGTTAAAAATGAATAGAATGACTGGAATTTCCGCATCTTGCCTCAAACATTGTCAGCGGATGCAGGATATCAGCATGAATTTTCATGTTGTTCTGAAATTTAAAACTTTCTGAATAAAAAGAGAAATTGTTGGTAAAATAGTTAATTTATTCTGAAAAGTGGGATGCTGAAATTTATAAAAACTATACAAAGTCTGATGAAAACTAGTGCTTACTATGCTATGAAGGAATATTGAATTGCCTTTGTCAAATTTAGGACCGGGGTATTTATTAGCTTAGTCTCATTTTAAATGATTAATTTAATTAGTTTTTGAAATGGTGGTAACCCTGAAGTAAAAATTTTTACTTATGGTGGCTCTTTGTGTGTGTCTTGATATTTCGAATTTTCCTTATTTCCTTGATGATTTCATGTTAAGTAGGCTTTCTTAATACAGTACAACCTCGAGAATCCGGACTGCTTGGGGGGTTTGGAAGGTCCGGATTTCGGAAATTTCCGGATTTTAGATATCTTACTTAAGCCAATAGAGATGTCAAAGCTCTGATGTCACCGTGCAGGTAAGTTACGTCGCAATTAAGCGCGCATGTGCAAACGTCTTCAGAACAGACCCTGGAGTAGTAGGGCAATGCCAAATGGTTGCCTTGGTAACGCCTCTGACGTTTGCGCATGCGCAACCAATCGAGAAGTATGCTGATCTACACGTTGACGTCAATTCCAACAACTTCATATAAAAACACGTTTTAAACAATAAAAGCATAAAGAGACATTAAAAGATGATACAAAGACAAAAAAAGTAGTTAAAAATGAATAGAATGACTGGAATTTCCACATCTTGCCTCAAGCGTTCTAAGTTAAAATTTATTAACCTAATTTTTTTCTCGTCATGAGTTGAAAAAAATCGTCCGGTTTTCGGAGGTTTCCGGATTTTAGAAGTCCGGATTTTCGAGGTCGAACTGTGTGGTCCTAATATTGTTGACTTTGCATAGGGGTATGGTATCAAAGAAATTTTGTTTGTTTCTCATGCTACAGCTTCTCCCAGCACTACTTTTTTTTTTATCTGAACACAAAATATATCTTGCTACCTGAGATTGTGAAATGAAATAAAAAAGTACTTGCAATAACCTCGGGTTTTTAAATTACTAGCTTTGTGACTTTTGCAAGTTGTACAAGAACGCTCATGACTGGTTTGAAATCAGATTAACCTTTAGGTTTTGCCATCAAGGGTTTTGATAAAACTAGGTTGTTAACTATTGGATGAAAGAATGGTACAGTAAGCACCATTTATACATTTCTCGCTCATGGGTCGTTTCCATTTATGCGTCGTTTTCATTTGTATTCATTGTAATGATAAATTGCTTTATTTATACTATGCAAAACTTCGGTAATACATCGTTTTACCCTCTCGAAGATGTGAGAATTTCCTCCTTTCAAGTATGTGAACTGTGATACTGATATCATGATTTCAAAATTATTCACAATTGATCAATTATTAGAAGAGAATTTGTCTGGTGCTAATTTAAGTGCTGAGGAAAAAGAATGTGAAGAAAATATATCACTTTCCTTTAAAGATGTAATGCACGCCATTGAAAAACTTCAAATTTATTTCTTTTGTCAAAAGACCAGTGAAAAAACATTCAATGAACTTATATTCAATTCATAGGGATGAATTTAATACTCACAGACAATCAGCACATGACACAACGATTGAAGATCTTTTTAATTAAATTCCTACCTTCATGCTCATAAATCGTATAGGATATGCATAATTAGACCTCAAAATATGCAATAAAGTTATGATTTTTCTCATTTTTGTGATAAATGTTTAAGTTTAAAATTTAATTATTGTTTTCATATTTATTATGTAGTAATATATTAGTACTATCTTAAAAGACTTTAAAAATTATTGACTTTAAATAAATTTACATTAGTAGCATAATATTTGAAATAAAGTTGTTTAGTAAAATTTCGATTTTACATCTTTTCATTTTATACGTTGTTTTACGTCAGTCCCTTGAAAGACATATAAGCCATGCTTTACTGTATTTATAAATTTCTGTATGTTTATACAATGACATAAACTGTCTTTTGTTTTTGGTATATTATTTTTATGTTCTAATTATATTTATTTTAATTATAATTTTGAAAACAATTTTTTAAATTATATGATATATATTATATTTCACAAGTTTTTTTGAAGTTCAAATTATAGGAATATCATAATTTATTTTTCAGATATGAATTCCACTGTAACTAATACTACGAAGAATTTTAAAAATCAAGTAAGCAACAAGGTATTTTTTTGTATTGCAGCCTCTGTAGATATTTTGATATTGAATATGATTCAGGCAAATTTTCTTAAATGATTGGTAATTTGTGCTTTTTTTACATAATTTCAAATTTAGTATGTATATAAATACATGCAATCTGTTGGCTGAGTGAAAGCATAGGTGCATCAAAAGTTTTGGGATTAGCTCTATAGGGCACCGTAAATCACTTCACAGGTTTATACTTGTGGTGGCAATGATCTTTAATATGAATAACATAACATGTCAAGTGGCATTACTTTGTTAACATCAGTAGTTGTTCCCTTAATCATCAGGAGAGTGTGATTTATATAATCACAGACTGCCATACTTATGTGATCCCCCCCCCCCATAACAGTTGTAACACCGCAATGTTATTTGGCACTTGCTTAGCTTGCAGGTCTCCATAACTGCAACTACAAATCTATGCTATGATCCTAGTCGTCTATTCTTGGAACTTTTTGATGCACTTACATAGATATATAATATTACTTGCCTTTTATGATTATAATTTTCCTGATGTAAAAAAAATAATAGGTATTCTTGTTTTTAAGTTCATTAATTTCAAACAAATTAACTTGTTTTTGAAATTTGTTATAAATTCAGAGCCTTTCAACAGTTTAATTCTAATTTAAGTGTTTTTATTGTCAATAGTTTTATGAGCCTGTCAAACTATTGATATTGGGAAAAAAGTGAACCAGAAAATGCAGATGTTTTCTTTTTCAGTTAAATTGAAAAATTTGTTGTATGAAAATATCAGTTTCGTATAGGTATTATGTGCTATTTAATGTTTTGATGTTAAAATAAAACAATTTTTCTGAATAGAGTTAAATTTGATGAGCCTTTCAACTTAAATTATGTTCTAAATTTTTCATTATTTATTTCAAGAATTAAATTGCATTTGAAATTGTGAGGACTTTAAAATGACTGAATACCATAAAACCAAACATTGGATCATTAATAATTCACATGTATTTAAAAAATTTCTCAAAATAAACATACACCGTTTAGTTCATTGAAAGTAGTCTAAATTCAGAGAAATAAAGAAGGGTGAAAAAGTCTTTTATTAAGTATTGAAACTGAAATTTGAAATGAAAGAAAGATAAACTAAAAGGGAAGTGTGAATTTTTATTCCTGTTGGGATGCTGTGCAAATAAATATTCATATATATATATTTTAACAATTTTCAGCCATGCCTGTTTTATGCTAAGTGATTTTATGATATTTCATAATGTTTTTCTTTATTTGACTGAAGAATTTTTTCATAAGATTGAATCTCATTAGTTCCTGATTGATATTTTTGTATGTTTTTTTCAGAACACTTTGGACAACAGTCATTATATTGATATTGAATTAGAAGCTTTAGATAAAAAACAAAAACAAATTGATCACATGGCATATGAGTTGGAGAAACGACTACGGTTCGCCATGAAAGGTAATGATTTGAAAAGTTGTTAAAGATCTGAGAGATTAAATGTAGTAAAGATTTCATTATTAAGTTTTAATTTAAGAATTAAATTTTCTGAAATTTTTAGTTTTTTAGTTTTTTTTTCTCTATTCCCAAATGTATCGTAAGTTGCTGTCTTTCAATATGAAAACTAGACTAATTATGTATTTTTAGATTATATATTACTATATCAAGTTTTTAAACTTTTTTTAGAGATGTATGAGCCTGTGATTTAAAATAATTTCCTTAACAGTGTTATGAAAAAAAAAAAAAATCTAGATTTCATTTTCAAATATAAACATGTTTTTAGATTCTAGGATCTTGTTGGTTTAGACTGCTGAATAAATATTTAAATTTTTGAGGTTCTTTGGATTAGTCAATATAGAAATGTATAATATTTTATAGTGGTAATCGCCCATGTAAAAAATATTATTTGGAAAAACTACATTTTTATATTCTCTTTATTATGGATTTGTGGATGTATTATTATCTCTTTGTTAGAAAATTTGCAACTTAAAAATTAATCAAAGGTAGGCTGTTCATGGTGAGTGAATTTTATCTAAAACACTTCTAAATGTTTTATGGTAAAACCCTGCACTGACAGGAAGGGTGTAATCTTTAAGTAATGCTATTCTTAGTATTGGTTAACAGTAATAACAACTTAAAATTTTCCTATAAAGGTTAGCTTGAATTTTTTGACATTAATATACAGTAAATATATTAGAAATTATTTTATTATAAAAAATTTTCATTTCTGTATTTAGTAACCAATATCTTGCTAGTTTAATTACAATTGACTGATTACACTCTTTAGATTATGAAAATAGTAAATTGATTATTTCCCCCTTCATTATTCATTAGATTTGTATGCAATAATAATGATAATTGTTCACTTTAGTTGAATTAGTAAATTCTTTTTTTTAACTGAAAGTCATACTGGTATTATAATGGGAGTTTGTATAGGGTGATCATAAATGTAGCAACTTCGTTTTTTAAAATTTTTTTAAATGAGAGACTAATTTAAACAGTTTTTTTTCAGACAAGGTAACACACGTTAGGGTGTTCTAAATCTGTTGCAGCGGAAGATTCCCAACACGTGTGTCAAAATGGCTACCGTGCAGCAGAAGGCACATCTCGGATTCCATGAAAGCAAGTCAGTTGTAACAGTTCAAAGACTTTTTGCTTAGAGTATTGAGATTTTTTGTCTCTGAGTAAGAACTCCATTAAGCGTTGGTATGAGCAATTAAGGAGTGAAAGTCTCCTTCACTTCAACAACTTTGTCCAGTACCGATGGTTATCCAGCACCTTTCCTATGGTACACATTTCCTGTTCCCTTAAATTGCTCATACCACTACTTGGAGTTCTCACTTGGATACCAACAATTTCAATAACATCTTTGAAGTGTTATAATTGATTTGCTTTCGTGGAACCAGAGACATACCTTCTGCTGCACGGTAGCCATTTTGACACTTGTGTTGGAAATCTCCTGCTGCAGCAGATTTAGAGTGCCATAACAGTGCGTCACCTATGAGAAAAAAAACTGTTTAAACTACTCTCTCATTTAAATAAAAACGAAGTTGCTACATTATATTGTTTTTTTATAAATTTTTTGAATGGGTCCAATAATTTATGACCACCCTTAGTGAGACCCAGTTCAAAAAAAATATACATGAAAAGAGGAAGAATATTGCTTTTAAGAAATTTGAAAGTTACAATATTATTCAATTTGTGGTTTTATTTATGAATAATGAAATTATATTTGATGAAACTGAGGATATATATATA
>BGPR01018370.1:0-14568 GCA_013235015.1 Araneus ventricosus | reverse complement strand
AATTAAACTACATTAAATTTCGTACAAAAATAGTCCTACAAATTGTTCATAGGATAAATAGTTTAGAATATTATAGCAGTTTGAAAAAGTACATAATTACAATAAGTGGTTGAATATTATTTTTATGAAAGAAAGTTTTTATTTCAAAATGGCGGCTATCTTTTACAATATATCTATAACATATTATATCTTTCTATAACATAATATTTTATATATATACTTACATAAAAATTTGCATAACCCATTTGTACACTTACTCGTAATTATATTTCACCATGTTTTTCTAGTATTTGATCAAGTTCGAACTCCTCCTCTTCTTCTAGAGGTGCACCTTTGGTACAGGTACCATTAAAGGTGGTGCCAAAACAGAAACACATTGCTAAACGTGTGTTGCTCCACCGCTCCTTTGGTTGGAGGAATTGAGGAAAGATCAGCTTTGATCTTAGTTGATGATTTGAGAAATGCTGCATATCTGCGGTTATTCAAATTATGTTCATCAGCAGGGGCTTTGTATATGGGTAGGAACGTTTTCTCATCGTCTTGTGAGATAGCATCTGGTGTTGATGAGGGGTTAGATGTCAGCAATGTTTTTCATCTGTCTCAGTTGATTTTTGAACAATGTAACTATAGTGCTTTGCTTTTTCTATAAATAGTTGGTGTTATGTCGCAGTCACTGAATGTATGGAGGAGGAGGATGGTTTGGGCAAAAGAAAGTTCTTTCCGCAGCTTTCTTGTAAAAAATAATTTAGCTTCGACTTTTCACTTGCTAGGGCTTCATAAAATAAATGTTACTTTCTGGTGGTGGCAAAGCAATCAGTAACATGACTAGGTCTATGTCTTTCCCTTGGGATGAGAAGTTGCTTCTCTAACCCAGATCTCACTATATAAGTATCAGCATCTCCTGTAATGACTCTCATTTCAATTCCTTTAGCAGACATTTTCTGTGTTAGTAATTGGAACATGCCTGGTCTTATTTCTTCAATGGCAAGAAAATGTATCTGTTGAACTGTGACAGACTGGTTGCGAGCTTTTAAGTTAAACTCAGCATGGATATGTAGATTATACTCTCTAAATACACTCATTTGGAGCATTAACAGAACCAAAAGACTGAGTAGAAGGGATATTGTGGAAGGGGAACGGACTTGAGGGGAGGGAGGGAGCATGCTTGTTCTTCAAATAGTTTTGACTCCCCCTCCCCCGCCCGGACACGCCACACTTAATACAAGACTTACTAGATTGTTTATAAATAAATAAATATATAATATTCCTTAATCTAGTACATAATTGATTACTTTCCTTTAAAATGTTGACTTTTATTTATTTGAAATTGTTTGTAAATATTAATTAACTAATGCACAAAAATATTAAGTTTTCTTGCACTGGTTTTTAATAACTAATTTTATTGTTTATTTATAAGAAATAAACCTGTACCAAATCTTCCCAACAATTAGTCAATTATGCTATCGTTTAAAATTTAAAAGTTCTGTTGTCTATCGTGTCTCTTTCAGAGACAGGTCAAAAATTTTAAAACCAAAAGAAACAGTGAAAAATAAAATAGAAAACTTGACCACTAATATAAGGTTATTTATTAAGCTAAAATGGAAACATCCATGCAATTTTTAAGATTTTTTACATACTTTTGTAAAATAATTTTTTTTAGCTCTTTTGTACCTTTTTCGTGAGAATGACCCAACTACATTGTTTAAAAAATACACGTGTTTGTATTAAACAATTGGGGAAATTTCTCTAAATTTTAAATTTATTTTAAGTACTGAGCTAAAAATGGTTCTTTGTAATTAAATCAAATATTTTTTAAGTAAAATTCTTCCAATGATTGCGAATATATTAGGCTCATTGTATGTTATTAGTCAGTTGTCCTATCTGAACTGCTACCATTATTTCTTCCATGCATGGCAAATAGATTCTTGTAGTGAGTTTCCCTTAATTCAGCTAATACATTTTATAAATAATGATAAAATAAGTATGTCTCATGGAGTTTGTCACATTTTTTGAATTCTTTGTGAAGAATATATTAATGTAAGATATAATGTGGCTCATGAAATTCCCAAATTTAATTTTCGTTAATAAATCATATTTACTCAGATCCAGTATTTGTAAATTAAATCTTAATATTTAGAAATAAAAAGCTTTATGTGAGTTCCTATTCTCTAAATCTATACTGGACTACAGGATTCATTCATCAAGGCTACTGGTGAGATCTCCGACAAGGGACAAATGGCCAGATGTGTGTGGTACATCATGCTAGAGTCCAACGACCAATATGTGGAATTTTGTGCTTAGCATGAAGGAGAAAAATTAATTTTAAGAATCAGTTGAATTGTTAAATATAAGTTCCATATGGGAAAGAAACTTCAAGGTCCTGAAAATAGTCTGGTACCAATTTTGGTTCTTTGGAGATCGAGTCTTCCAAGCTTGGTGTTTGATATACATATTTTTGCCCTTTTCCACAATGGTAATGATAATTACCTGGAGAGCCATTGCTGTAATAATATTTCATCCATATTTTTTATAGTATGACTTCTATAATTTGATAAATATAAGAAGATCTCTCAGTATTAGTTTTATATATAGCAATAGACTATAAAGTCTCTTTGTAATTGTGATAAATCATTGTGTGTTTTAAGAGAGGGATTTTTAAGTTAACCTCATGCTATGTTAAAACATGTACACTGGTGAAATAAATTAAGAGAATTTGCATATTTTATCGAATTTCATGAAAAGAACTGAACTGAATGTAAAACCACTGCTTCTAGACGAAGATGCAAATCTTGTACGTCAAATACTTAAGCGTACACGTGTGTGTAGGCGGAGCTAGTAGAGAAACAGGCTTGATAAGCGCATGTAAGGTAAGACGCATTTCGTTCGCTAGCACACCTTGGCGAATTTCTTGGTTTTATTTTGCAGCAATCGGTAAAATTCAAATTGTAACAGTAAAAATGAGTAACCACCAGCAATTAGATGATGGAATGTTTTGGCGAATTGTGGGGAGGCTAGAAGCAGGCCAATCTCAAGTCCAGATTTGTAGAGAGTTCAATTTAACGTCCAGCGTCATGTGTAACTTATGGAAACAGTTCCAGGATACCGGATCCATCGAGAGAAAGCTTGGGCAAGGTCGTCCAAGAGCCACCATGACCACAGAAGATTGTTATTTGTCCATTATAGTGAGGCGTAACAGGGGTGCTACAGCTTCTCATCTCTCCCGTGACTTGTATGCAGCCACAGAAACCCGTGTATCAAGGGTGACTGTTTCCAAAAGACTTCACGAGACAGGGTTGTTTGCAAGAAGACCTGCTGTTTGCGTCCCGCTCACTTCTACGAACAGGAGAGTCCGTTTAGCATGGTGCAGAGAGCATAGAGATTGGAGTATGGATCAATGGGCGACCGTTCTCTTCACTGATGAGTCCCGGTTCAACCTAAACACCGATTCTCGCCGTACGTTCATATGGAGAGAACCAGGGACCCGCTACCTACCCTCCAATGTCCGCGAAATCGACCATTATGGCGGAGGGGGTTTAATGGTCTGGGCAGGCATCATGTTGGATGGCTGAACACCTCTCCATGTCTTTGAAAGAGGCACTCTGACTTGTGTGAGGTATAGGGATGAGATCTTGGAGCCTTACGTTTGCCTTTTCAGGGGTGCAGTTGGTCCTGAGTTCCTTTTAATAGACGATAACGCGAGGCCACATAGAGCTCTTCTGGTCGACGAATTTCTAGAGAGTGAGGATATTCGCCGGATGGATTGGCCAGCCAGATCTCCAGATCTCAACCCTATAGAGCATGTCTGGGACGCTCTGGGGAGGGCAGTTGCAACTCGCAACCCTCCTCCGAGAACCATCCAGGAAATGAAAACAGCGTTGCTGAACGAGTGGGACCAATTGCCACAGGAAATGATAAACTGCCTTATTTCAAGTATGAAGTCACGCTGCAAGGCCTGTATATCTGTAAGAGGGGACCATACCCCCTATTAACCCTTTTTTTTTTTGTTTATTCTGCAACCGCTGTTTCATAACTTCAGACTCCAACGAGTGTTACGCACGATCATGCGTGTGTATTACAATTGTTGAATGGTTATTTGTTTTGTATAGTATCAATGTATGTACATATCAAATTTCATTAAAATCAGTCCAGTAGTTCTAGAGATAATCGACCAAGTCTGCAAATTCTCTTAATTTCGTACACCAGTGTATATTTAAATATGCCAACTTCAATTAAATTCAGATAATTAAGAATAGCTACAGTACTGATGCTGTATTGGTCTTTTTGTTGGTAATTAATAATTAAAATAGCATTTCTCATTAGGAAGTTAATCAAGAATTAAAAAAAACACACAAGTAAAAAAATCTGTTCATTTTTTTAGAGGTTCCAGTTTGCATATTAGCATGTTAAAATAAAAAGTGCAAAATATAATATGAGGGTTCATCATTAGCAACAATGTGATAGTAGATTGTACTTCGTTGATAGCATTCGGTATTTTTAACTATTCAGAACTCGCAGTCAGTAAATCACTATGAGATGTGCTGTGACCTAACAAATTACAATAGAGATCCCTAAAGAAAAAACACCGGTTCCCTTTACCACACCTCAATCCAACACTTAGCCTTTAGGCTTCAAATAAGTGCACGAATTGAAACGTTACTGGGTGCTTGTTCTGGAGGGTTAAGGAAAATTTATATTTCTTATAAGAAAATATTTTTTATAACATTTATCATCTTTCTTTTGTACGAAAATAATTTCAAATTAAAGTTCAAAATTCTTAAGTTTATAAAAATTTATTTTTTGAATATTTTATTTTCCAAAATGTTATTATTGATTATAGTTTAGTTGACTAAAGGTAAAGAATTCCTGTAGATTATTTGAAAAACAATAGTATAATAATGACATTTGTTTAAATGAGTAGACAAGACTGTGGAAAGAACTAACATTAGTATCTCTTGATTTGTGTAGTGGAAAAAATTATTAGAAATTTTGTTTTAAATTTTTTACACAAGTGGGCGCATATCGTACTTTTTACGACACAACAAGTTTCTTAATTTTCACCCTTGCAGTTGTAAGTTACTTCATTATAGTAATAAGAGACATCAGAAAAGCAAATCCTTTCATCAAGAGTGAAAATTAATTTTTACATATATTATTTGCAAAATCTAAAATTATACTGAAATCAGAGAAAGCAATGAGATTTAATGCTATTATTTTCTGAAAAAGGTATTAAACAATATATAATAAAAAATAGTATAATACCAACTAAGATTGTACAACAAAGACTTTTTTCGTAGTTTCTTATCATTGTCCTTGCATTCGAAACATTGAACTTTTGCCAGAGAGTGACGCTTACAAGTATACTATATATTTCACCTACTCTATTTCATGGATTTTGATGATTGTTTTATTTCTTTCGAACACAAACTACAAGCTCTTTTTCTCAATGCTGGTTGCTGTTCACTTGCTTTTTCAGGTTGTGATGTATAATTTAGATTTAAAGACATGGTAATATCATATGGCGATGATCAGATTTTTTGGGCTCGAGTAGCCAGGTGTTTTCATAAGACAGGTTTTCAAGAAAATTCTTCGGCTTTGCGGATTATTGGCAGGCTTATTACATATTATATATTTTTGACAATGTAAAATGAAATATTAAATCGCTGTAATGGGCACTGGATATATAATTAAAAAAATGAAATGCTAAGACGTGAATAAAATTCAAATTACATGAGCAGGTGCTCTTTGTAATTTTTACGACAGAAGCATTTAACAGTATGAAATCACCTTCAAACTTGGAAAAACTCATTTAATCCTGAAGAGAAGGCTGACATGCTCTATGACATACTCTTGTGTACGTGGGAAAAAAGTAAGTGCATGCGACTGCAGTGTAGTTATAGAATGTAATTATGTAAAAGACAAAAATATCCCATCTATTGATAGAAAGTTTATATACGATCAACGAACAACCAGGATTGCTTTCATTGGTAGTTTAGATAATAAAGAAACAGAGAAACTTCAGAAAAGAAAGAAGAGAAAACAATAAGATTTATTACAAGAAACTGTTTCAGTTGACAGTGACACTTGTAAAATGAAAATTGCTTGAAAATCTCTGAACGAAAGAAGAGATGAAATTAATTTGTCTTCATCTCCTTCAGCATCTTAAATGAGGTCAAAATTAATCTCCACTGCTTTGGCTAGTGATAGATTTGGCGTTTCTGATAGAGCTACAGCTGTTATTGCTTCCAGCGTTTTATATGATCTTGGAATGATTTCTGAAAAAGATATGTGATCGATAAAAGCAAGATAAGGAGAGAAAAACAGAAGACATGACAAGCTATAGGACAAACTATGGGTCTGCTAATACAGTAGAACCCCGCTAATCCGAACTAATTAGGATCGGTGCCTGTTCGGATTACCCGAAATTCCGATAAAAATAGAAAAGAAAAGGATGTGTGCGCTATATATATATATATATATATATATATATATATATATAAATAATGTAAGTTATAAATTCTCAGTACTACTATCTCTTGAATTCTTTTATTCAAAAGCAATAGAACGAGAATATGTCTCCCCTTTTCATTAGAATAATGGATGTGCTCCTCTATCAAGTGACCTTATTTTACGGCGAATTGCATTAGTTTCTTCAATGTGTACACAATTATGCATGTTGAAAAAGTTATTTTTTGTTTTTAGTATGTATATTTAAATCTTTTCAGGTAATCTTTTCAATTACATATAATTTTCGAAAATAAAATCGAGCCGGATTAACCGGATTTTCGGGGTTCTACTGTAGTAACAAAGGTAATATGCAGGGTGGCACTTATTGAGCTGTATGAAAAAAAAAACCTTGATAACTTTTGAACCTTTGGTGAAATTCAGTTAAAACTTGGCGGTTGAATGCAGGGCATGTTGAGAATTTTTTTGAGCATGCGCACTCTTATTGTTCATTTTTCGTTGAAAATGTCGAAATATAGCGTTTCTGAGCTTGTATCGATCGTCAAGGCCTACTATTCGAGCAATAACAGCCCGATTACGGCTCAAAGGAAATTTGCGACTGAGTACAAGCTGAAGACAACCGGTCTAGGTGTTATAACAATCAAAAATGTGATTGAAAAGTCCGATAGAACTGGTAGTGTCGATGTCTCGACACTTCAGCGATTTTTGCAGAATTTTGCTCTTCGTCTGCGCCACGTCATAGCCATTGATGGCAAGCATATCGAACATGTCATAAACTAAATCCGAATATCTGTAATTACTTTTAAAATCAGAATAAAATTTTTGAACTCAGTAGTTTTGGAAAATTTTATTTTTTATTTCAAATAGCTCAATAATTGTCACCTTGTATTTTGATGGTAGAAGAGATACTATCTTTCAAGAAAAAATAGGAACTAAAATATACCGAAGAATAAGGAAAGAGGAGCACATTAGTGCGATTCGTGTTCCTGGTGGGCAATATGTTGGTCACGTCACACCAGCAAGTGGAACCGGTAGTGACATAGCCAAGTGCATTCTTAAGGTATCCGACTGGTTTAAAATCGTCGTTTTTGATGAAATTGTCAAAAAAAAAAAAATGACTTAATTTTGTAGGCTGTTTAACCAGCTTTCTAAAACTGTCTCACTTTTTACTCTACATGAATTACAAATGGAGTTGCAGCTCTTTTATTACCGAACTGTAAGCATTATTTATGTTGCACAACACATTGTGTGCTCAACACATGTGTTGAGCACACAAAAAGGTGTATTGTTATCGTTTTTGTTTAAATCTTTTGTTTCTTATCTATACTCTTTCTTTTTTTACTTTTGTTTTATATTTATATTATTTGTTTCTGTATTATATTAGAAATAGCTGCATATGCGACGTACTATATAATACAAAAGAGTTTTAATCAATTTTAATTAATTTATGACTAATTAATTTATGGTTAATATCTTTGTTAAATTTTGTTAATTATAACTGTTTTTTTCTGAGAAATGATATTTTTGAATAAAACTGTCGACCATAACAATGATTTCTCAAAAAGTTATTCAAGTATTGGTATAAAATTTTCTGCGACTGTTTTCTGTAATATGCTTGATGTTTTCCTCTAAAAACTAAGGTCAATTTTAAAATCGAGTATTATTTTTAAGTGCTTAAATATAAACGAAAAGCATTTTTTATGAAAAATTACCAGTTTAGTAACTATGTTCCGCTATTTCTCAAAACTATTTTGAAGTACAAGAAATATTTTAGAGCATAACACAGATAACTGTCATAAAAATGTACTCCTACAAGGATTTATGTATATTTAGAATATGATTTTGTCTATGGCTGTTAGCGTAAGGCAAATATTTTAGTCATTTTTCTTCAAATTTCTCAGTTTTTTAAAAATATTATTTTGAAAGCCTAATTTTACAATATTTTTATAGTTTTAAAACATATGCAGTTGAAAAATAACATTAAAAATATATATAAGTTATTTTTTAAAAAATGTCTAGTTTAAGTGCCTGGAAGATAATGATGTTGACATTAATGAACTAGAAGCAATTGGTTGTGATGGTACAGCAACAAACACAGGAAGGAAAAATGGTGTTATCCGCAACATAGAGGTTAAAATTCAGTGTGCGCTGCAGTGTTTCATATGCTTACCATATATGCGGTATTGGGACAAATGTTGCTGGCCACATCACAGTCAGAATAACTACAATAAGCAAGCTTAAGTGTGATTTACAGTTGTAAGTATCAATTGTACAAACTGGTTAATTAACTTTTCAGATTTAATTAAATACATCGTACATTTAAAACATGGTAAAATACTGATTTTTCACAAAACTTAAAAATTTTTAACCCTAAAACGCGCACTCAAAATAAAAAACTTGGATTTTATAAATATATTTTCCATTATTACGTGTCAAAAATGAAGTTCTTGGATGTTATTAGAAACCAAAAACTGTGGCTTGTATAATTTAAGCGTAAAAGTAAATTTTGAGGTTTTTTTTTGTCATTTTTTTCCAAACTTTAGGTCTCTTGCGTGAACTCAAAATTAAAAGTATGATTTTTTTCCATATAAGGTTAAGGCAACTTTGCGCTCCTAAGACTTGATAATTGAAATTTGATACTCGAAAAACATTTTTCGACGATCTTTTAAAAATATTGTTGTTTTTTGTCATTTTTTCCAAACTTGAGTCTCTTCACCCGATTTTAAGATAGAAAGTATATTTTTTTCCATATTTTTCTGTTGAGTATAATGGTAATACACAACTTTTGCGACCGGTTTGAATTCGATATTCAAAAAAATCGATTTTTTTTTTAACCCAACCTAACCTACAGTCCTCCTCAGTCAGGCAATTAATTATCCACACCATGACATGTTGGAAGACACATGCTTTGACACTAACAAAAAGGAAATCTTATTTGGCCGCAACTTAAATTTTCTGCTGCGATTAATTCTTAGATCGAAATAAATGGAATGTGCAACTTATGATTTAGTTCATTCTCTTCCTTTTCACTGTGGAAAGTTCAACTTCGACATCTAAATCTATTCTATTTCGGAACCTCGTAGTGGAATGCTATTCTGAGTTCCAGAAAAAAATATTACGTGTCTTGAAGGGTGCTGTCAACTTTCTTATTTTATCAAAATAGTTTACGAATACCCTATATAGGGGCGCATCACCAAATTGGGACCATTTGGACATTTTTAGACCTACAGTGACGGAGAAATAATTTTAACGAAAAACAAGTCGTCGAATTTTTGTAGTTTATTTATCTTCAAAACTGTATTTAATTAACTTTTTATGAAATACTCTATAAATTAGGGAAAAAGCAGATTTAAAAAAACTGTGTCACTGGTCCAATCAAGGAAACCGGTTGCCTAGATTGGATCACTGGTTACCCAGATTAGACCACCAATTTCTTTAATCACAATTAAAGCAAACATATTTTTTGATTCTCAAATTCACACCAGTACGCAATGCATGAACCCAGGTATGACATTCTATGCACTGTATCACTTCCTTTATCCTTTTATTTCCTCACGAATGATGCAAATGTTAGGCAGTTGAATCTGGAAAGGAACAGCCTGACGTGAACATCTTCCTTACCATGTGGGGCTGCGATGGCTTAGTGATAAGGTCTCGGCTTCAGGGTTTCAGCTTCGAGACCAGATTCCACTGAAGATCCGCTGTATATTGGGTCATATTGCTTGTTAAATCATATATAGGGGGCCAAACATCCTCCCTCTGGTGTGGTGCGGAAGTTTGGAGAGGAGAGTGCCTTCTCGGATGTCGTCCTCAACATCTGACCGCGGTTCAAAATTACGAGATCCATTCCAAAATATCCCTGGTGTTGCTTCGAAACGGGACGTTAATATAACTAAACTAAAATTCAACTACGCTTTGCTTTTTATATTGGAGACTAATGCATTTCGTATCATGTTCAATGTAGTAATTTATAAAGAAAGTTCGATACCCAATTGCACCATTGATTTTCTTGACTTTGAGTCTGGAAAAAAAATTCCAGCGATTTGTTCAAGATGTTTTTCAAAAAATATCGTAGTTAATGGAAGTTCTGTTCATTGTTTTAATATAAAAAAAATTTTCTGGGGGATTTCTTTCTCTGTTTGTAAATGAAATAGTCTAAGTACAGTAAAGCACCATTTATACCTTTTTCGTTTATACGTCGTTTCATCACAGTCCTGATTCATTCATATTCATTGTAATGATAAAATACCTTGTTTATACGACGCAAAGCTTCGATTGTACGTTGTTTTCCCCTACTTAAAATGTGAAAATTTCCTCCTGTCTATTATGTGAAGTGTAATAAAGATATCATAAATTTGAAATTATTCACAATTGATGAATTAATATAAGACAAATTGTCTGGTGCTAATTTAAGTGATTATCAAGAAGTTATTCCACCTTCCATTAAAGACTCGATGGATTCCATTGTAAAACTTCAAACTTATTTCTATTGTCAAAAGAATAGTGTAAAAACATTTAATGAAATTAATTTGATTCATAATGTTGTACTAAATACTCACAAAAAATCAACAGAGCACATAACGGATAAAGATATTTTTAAAAAAAATTATTCTCCTCTTTTTTAAATTAAACTTTCTGCATGGACATAAACCGTATAAGATATGTATGATTCGTATTCAAGATATGTAATAAAGTTGTGATCTTTTACACTTTTATGATAATTGTTTAACTTTGAAATTTAATTATTGTTTTCAATACCACATTACAATATATTAGTACCATCTTAAAAAACTTTTAAATTAATACTTTTAAATGAATTTGCATTAGGGGCATTAAATTTGTAATAATCAAAGTTTTTTATTATAATTTCGATTATACGCCTTTTCATTTATATGTCTTTTTATGTCAGTCCCTTGAAAGACGTACAAACGGTGCTTTACTGTAATTCTTACTGTAACGGTTCTGATCAATTCGAAAATTGGAAACAGCCAGTGATCTTTCACCCTTCTTTTAAATTTTTTTTGTAAACATGAATCTGTTTAGGTCAAATTGTAAATTTTGAAAGGCAATTATTGTTTTGGCAATAAAGATGTTTAAGTCAAAAGGTAAACAGGATTTCAAAAAAAATAAAAAATAAAAAGAGCACCTATATGTTATTTAAGAGTTCCAATCGGATTATTATATTTTCCACTTATGAAAATTGTAATGGAAATAATACAGTTTATCTTTTAACTTGTTAGTATTTAGTTGTCATTACTTCTTTGATCGTCAGAAATTAAAATTTACTAAGTTGTCAAAAGCAAGCATTTTTATTGTGTTTGCCACTTGATTCTATAGGTTTAAAATTCTATAATGCAGTTTATTATTTTCTTTGTAGACGCAGATACCGGTTTCGTTTTTATGTCATAGAAGTTTTCAGAAGTTTAGGAAAACATTAATACGTTTTTTCTTATATACAACTATGATGAGGCAGAGGAGGTTCTATTCCCCACATGCCATTTTCTCTTGATACTTCTTTGTTTGCATTTCAGCTTAATTAGCTACACTCGATCTCGTAGTCATGAATCTTGGTCAGATATCGAGATGACAATTGACTTGGCATTCCTCTCTTCCAACGTTGTACACCACTTCTTATGCGCGGTGACCTAGTGGTAAGGTCTCGGCTTCGGGGACGGAATGTTTCATGTTCGAAACCCGATTCTACTAAAGAACCGTCTTATATATGGGCCTGGTGCACGTTAATTCTGACGTTGTGGGTCAAACGTCCTCCGTTGGTGTGGTACTATACAACCCACCCGACCCAGCCTACCCTACTGGGTTTAAGGCAATAAAGAGATGGAGGGGAAGAGAACTGACCACCACCAGCAGGAGGACGCAAGCCCCACGCGTATTTATTAAATTTTTTTTCAAATTTACACACTGTATCCCGTAACATGGGTGGAAATTAAATACATATGAATATACAGGGCGGGCAAAAAGTCCGCAGAGACTTTAAAAATTCATAGAAACCGGAAAAATAACCGAAATAAAAAACGGTTTGTAGGGTTAGCATCACTAGATCACGGGAAATTTTTTAAGACAGGGGAAAAAAATAACTAAAAAAACAGCCATTAGATGGCGCTGGTACGAGCGACTTCGGTGGAAATATGCAGATGAGATGGTTAAAACTTGAGCTCCTAATCCACAACCAGTTCACCGTTGTAGACCGTGTATGTGAATAAAGCTACTTGCACACACACCGATTTTTGTAGACCGGTTTGAAAATTGCCTGCTTTTGCAGACGATGCGTACCTTGCACACACACCGATTCGTGTCGACCGGTTTTGAAAATGCTCGGTTTTTTGCAGACGATGCGTTCCTTGCACACACACCTATTCGTGTCGGTCGGTTTGATATCGGTTGTACATCAGGTAGGTAATTCTCGAATACAGTTTTTTTTAAATAATGAATGAAATATGAATATAAAAATAATATAAAATTATATATTGATATATATATAATTAATAATATAAAAATTCAATTGAAATCATACTCCAGAACGAAAAAAATGTTTTTGATTTTCGGCAGAAAATGGGTTCACAACGTAGGCGGACACCTTAAAAATTGACTTGGCAATACAATCAAATTATAATGTGTTAATATTGTGGAAAGCAATCACTTCGACATTCGAAAAAAAATGAATTTCCATTTATTACGTTAATAAATCAAAACTAAAAGAGAAACCAATGTAAAAACAACAAATTTATATTTATTTCTAATGTTTCTCAATGTTTGTTGAACGTCATATAAAACGACAGTTTACATTACACAAAATTCAGGCACATTGCCTCGAAAGCCTATATTGGCTCATAAATTAATTACAAAGTTCAAGTGTTATTTAGTTCTTAAAACTAAACTAAATTTCAACTAGACAGTAATAAATACTAAGTGAATTATTAAGCAAGCAATGAAAAACAAATACTTGTTTAGTTTTCCATTTTTCAGCTACTAAGTTTTACTAAATGTTTCTAATTTTCATTTGATTATCGTTTTAGTAAAATAAAAGAAGTTATAAGGATTAGATGTCATATATAGTATGTCAGTTATTTGACTCCATTACGTCATTATGTAAACAATGAACAAAATAGGTTGAAGGCCACTAACAGAAATGGGTTAAACAATATACCACAATCAAGTTTAAAATTACGTGTGAAAGCAGCCATGAATATAAAATTATACAAGATTCAATTGAAATAATATTCGTCAGAAAAGCTGTCGCCGAAGCGCTGAGTTCAAACTAAACTAACTCTAAATCCCTAAAAAATATTGTTCAATATTTTTTTAGGATTCTTTATTATATTTTCAGTATAAGGATAGAGAAAATTACTTATACACTAAGAAATTTAATGGATAGTTTAAAAAGATGGTCTCAGGTAGTATAGTTACTTAAGTTAAAGACTAAGCACTAGAACATTTTAGGGGTCTCTAAATATATATATGCTTTTACATATTTTTAACAAGTCGGGTTTTTTTAATTTTGAAATAATATTACTGATTCCATACATTCCTTATACTTTTTATTTGTATTTTTAATTACATTTTGTACTTGCTTGTTATTTGTTTTAATTAGTTTAAGTAAATCTTGTTGAATAATTAAATGCTTTTAAAGTGATAGTTAATTAAATCATAATTTTCTAGTGAATTTTCATTAACCTAATTCACTTTTAAACAGATAATTCTCCAAAACAACCTTACTCTCCTCGACAGCCTTAGAAATAAATATAAATTGCTGTTTTACCTTGGTTTCTCCCTTAATTTTATTTATTAACGCAATATAAGTTGAAAATTCATTTTTCGAATGTTGGCTGATTGTTTCCGCAGTGTTAGATATTATCTCGGAGAATTTTAAATATTAACACATTATAATTTGGTTGTATAGCCAAGTCAATTTTATGTTAGTCCGTCTACTTCACTGGAACCTATTTCTGCTGAAAATCAAAAAAAATTTTCGTTCACTTCACTTTTATTCTTAATGTAATCGAAAACTTATTTATTTTACTAGAACGATAATCGGAAAGGAAATTAGAATCCTTTTAGAGCAATACGTAACTGAACGAAGTACATCAG
>BGPR01018369.1:20243-30913 GCA_013235015.1 Araneus ventricosus | reverse complement strand
TTTATAGAAATATAATATTTCTTTAAATAATAGAAAAGATATTTTTTTATATATGGAAACAAAATTTTGACTAATAGAAATTTAACTATTAATAAACTGTCACAAAAGCTGCACTTAAATATTCTTTATGATTCACAGTATTTGTCATCAAATTTGAGGAAAATCTACCGAATAGTTTGGATTTTTACAGGGTACAAAGTATTTAGGCTTTTTATTTATATTAAATGCTTTCTGATATTTTTAACACCTCATATTTGAATAGATATTTGAATGGAAATCGTGCAACATGTGATCAAATATTTTCAAGCTAATCGCATTAGATGAATTTTTAATTTTATGTTTTGTCTGTGGTTCCTTTTATTATAAAAAAAATCACCAGGTCCTCCGAATCAGAACTATAAATCAAACCAGCAAGAAATCCTCCCTATCGAATTTTTTTTATATATAAACACAACATGGCGGATTTTGTGTTCAGTTTTGTTGTACAATGAAGAGAATCGAGAATGCATTTGTAGCTCTCTCTTACGTAAACTGAGTCTAATGCAGATTTATAATTTTTTTTTCAATAAATACCTCATACCTAATTTCATCGATTTTGCGAATTGCTTTGTGGTTTTTTAATGTTCACCTACCCACGAATATACAGACCGACATTGTTTTGGCGGATTTGGTACAAAAATTTGATACACATCTACAATTCTGACTATATCACATTTACTCCATTTAGCTCGCTAAGATTTTGAATTATATTGTTCGCATGCATGCGGACAGACAGACTGCTTAACGGTCGAATTCGGCCAAAGTTTCATGAAAAAGTTTTGCACAGTCGGAGTTACTTTGATTACAATGGTGCGCAATCATTCGTGGAAAATCGTAGGAACTCACATTTTTCAGTGAAGATTTTGTCACAAGACCGTTCAAAAGATTTATTTCATTTAATATATTAAAAAGTTTTAAAATGTAGAAGAGGTAATTATAATAAAATTTATTATTTAATGCAATTATATTTTGTAATAATTTTGAAAAAGTTTTACAATATATATATATATATATATATATATATACAATAATAAACAAATACAGAAATAAAGATAAAAGATATTTATATACCAAAAGAACAATAACCAATCAAGAAATTAAAATTATAATCGAAGAAATACTAATTCAAATGAAGTAAACATAAGGAAACAGATACTTTGTGGTTAACATAAATTATAAAACAAATTTAAATATGTAAAAAATTCATATGGCGAATGCGCCAATGCAGCAGTACATGCGAAAAGTGAGAAATATTAACAAAATAAAACATTAAAACCATTTCAGAAAAAGAAAAAACCAAAATAACAAAACAGAACAAAACTCGGTGTCCGCTAACACAAACTCTAGCAATAATGCTGAAAATAGTTTCCCGGAACACCGAACTAAAAAACAATATTTTGATACAAAGAAATATCAAGCCAAAAGCTCATGTCTATTGAAATAAAATACATGAAACCAAATTTTAAAACCAATAATATAAAACAAAAATGAAGAAAAATGGTGACAATACGCACCTAAAAATCCATAAGTGGATAAATAAGACAGAAGTGAGATTTAGATGCAAATGTACGCCTAAATTGGAACGTTCCAATGTACGCATGGTATTTGAGGAAAAAGCTGTCACATTTTCTTTGTTTTCTAAGAAAGTGTTGAGACTCTGAAAAAAAGAAAATTATAGCATCTTTAATGAAAGACAAAACTAATGAAAAAATTTCTTTTTATCGCGATAAATTATAACTATGTAACTCTTACTTTTGTTTACCAGCCCGGATATAAAAAAAATCCAGACTTCAAAAAAAAGGAATAATAGTATGAGTTTGACAAATTAAATTAGACACTCTATATAGAATATAATTTTATTAAAATCGTGGTAAAATTTTTATAAATACTTCTATCCACATCTTACTGCTATGGTTTTATTACCGTTCATTAATATCCAGTATCTCTTGAAGGGGAATACAGCTGTAAATGACACTAAGACAAATTTATTCATGCAAATTTGCTAAATTATTTCGTAAGAAAATTGTCATTCTTCCATTTTCAGCCTCCTATCGGTGTTGACTCTATAACGACAGAATTCTTTTCAATAGATGAGTGTTCCCGCCTTGAATTATTGTTTTATTTAATTCAAAAAACGATTTTGTAGCATAATAGTTGACACCATAGGAAGAGAAATTGCAGGAATTTTATAAAAATTTCCACATAAACATAGTAATCTTAATTGAGAGTCAAAATGCAATTTCATTTGAATTTATTAAATGCATTATTACTCATTCCTTTTGATCAACTCTGTCTAAAGAATTTCTAGACTTAAAAATATGTTCTCGGGACGTTTAGGAATTCAGAGGAAAAGCATCTGAAGCTTTAAGTTCTATTACAGATTGAAGGTTTGCATCCTGCTTCTATATGATTTTTTAAAATACATACGTGTGTGAACATTATACAACAATTAGTGTTATGAAAAATATTTCGATACAACAAAGTATTCCTACTAATGGCTATTTGAAAGAGTAGGGACGCTTTTATAAGTTATCAATCTCATTGCAGATTTGGAGCATCAAGATACCGTTATTCGAAAACGATATTTGATATAGTCAGAATTGTAGATCTGTATCAAATTTTTGTACCAAATCCGCCAAAACAATGTCGGTCTGTATATTCGTGGGTAGGTGAACATAAAAAAACCACAAAGCAATTCGCAAAATAGATGAAATTAGGTATGAGGTATTTATTGAAAACAAAATTATAAATCTGCATTAGACTCAGTTTACGTAAGAGAGAGCTAGAAATGCATACTCGATTATCTTCATTGTACAACAAAACTAAACACAAAATCCGCCATATTGTGTTTATATATAAAAAAAATTCGATAGAGAGGATTTCTTGCTGGTTTGATTTATAGTCCTGATTCGGAGGACCTGGTGATTTTTTTTATAATAAAAGGAACCACAGACGAAACATAAAATTAAAAATTCATCTAATGCGATTAGCTTGAAAATATTTTATCACATGTTGCACGATTTCCATTCAAATATCTATTCAAATATGAGGTGTTAAAAATATCAGAAAGCATTTAATATAAATAAAAAGACTAAATACTTTGTACCCTGTAAAAATCCAAACTATTCGATAGATTTTCCTCAACTTTTTCTGACAAATACTGTGAATCATAAAGAATATTTAAGTGAAGTTTTGTGACAGTTTTTTAATATTTAAATTTCTATTAGTCAAAACTGTGTTTCCATATATAGAAAAAATACATTTTCTGTTATTTAAAGAAATATTACATTTCTATAAACCATTTTACTTATTTCTCTTCCATTTGAGACTTGCAATGATTAATAAAATTTTGCATCATTCATTTAAAATTATTAAAAACTCATGGAGAAAATTAGCTTTCTTCTGATTTAAAAATCGTTCGTTTCAACTGTTATTTTCATTTTAATGCAATATTTTTTTTTATTTTAAGAGGATTTTGTATGTTATCATATATCGTAATAAAGTATATTTTACATTAAAAATATTACACATGAAAGTATTTCAATTTCAAGTATATCAGCATTTAAAACAAGGTAAAAATTGTCAGTGCGTTTAAAAGAATCAGACGTCCCTTGATTTTATTTTCAAGTTAACAGTTCATATTTTTTTAAAAAAAGGAACTGTACCTGTAATGTAAAACGGAGTTCATATTGACAATTTTAGTTGTGCATGTAAAGTGATCAGACGACTACCACTAAGTTTGAAATTCAGAAACAGTGGCTTAACTAGGATGAGGCAAGAAGGTTACGTGCTCTGGGCGCAGTTACCAGGGGGCGCTAAATTAATGAAACAATTAATAGAATTTAATATAACTTTTTGTATGTAATTGCCCTTAACCCATTTGCACCATTTAGAAAAGTCGAAAATGGGTGGTTATAGAGAAAAGTGTTTTATTGCATAATAATAGAAATATTTCAAACGTATAAAAAACTAAAAACTACTTTCGTAAAAAGTATTCATTATTTTATTCGTTCAAAACAGTTTATTCATCTATATAATGAATTGAAAAATTAAATGTAATATTTTCACTTGAAATGAGCAATGCATATGGACGCATGGCAATTATCACACTGATGAAATTTTTCTTTTCACTTTTTTGTGATAAACTAACTATAAAATATTTGCAAGCTTTCTGTGATGAAATTGTTTGAAGAGGTATTGGAAAATGTTGATCAGTAAATTCGTGTGTAGCGCGACATTTTACGTAGTAATAAAGTATCCGCACTTCCAGTAACTTTTGAAATCTTGGTTTTTGCATCAGATACATCAATATTATCAACTCAAAATAAATATTTAATTCCTCTACAGAAATTTCTTGGAATGGCTTTTCCTTTTCAGGAAATCGATTGGTTTCCATTACAGTGTGTTCAAGAATTTCTTTTGTTCCAATTAAATCGTAAACTGTCACTCGAGTAAAGTTTGTAATTTCCATATTTACACCAATAACAGAGATACATTTATGCAATTTAGGTTCGTCTTTTCTTTTCTTCCATTGAAAATCACTTGCATTTTGATGACTATCAGTATCATCACTTTCAGCATATATCTCTCTAATGCATCTAAGTTTTGTAGATATAATTACTTCTTTACTATTATTAGAATTATAACCCAACATTTTTTCAACCCTTTTTTTTGTTTAAAAGGGGAAAGAATCCAATCTGTTCGCAACCGCTACACTTCACTAACTAATTGCATATGGGCTCTTTTTATAATGTCCCCCAAAACATTGCGCTCATATATGTGCTTCGGTGATAATAACCAGGAAAATTCCGCCCATATATGAACTGATTACGCAAGTGGGGTAAGTCTGAAACGTAAGAAAACATGTAAATGACGTTATCTTTTCAGCTCCAGCAGATTGGTAAATAGATGGCAGAATGTGATTGCTCGGTTATTCAGCGATGCTGGGAAGAAGCAACATGTCAATATCCCTCACGGTCTGCAAGAAATGGAACTACAATTAAGTAGTCCAGTCAACGAAAGAAAAATAGAAAAAGAAAATGGATTAGATTTGAAATTTGGCATAGTAGTTGGGGGTAGTGTCCTAAACAACATACTATAAGTCCCCCCGGTGGGGGTTGCGCGGGGGGTACAGGGGGTTTCAAGGGGCGTTTTCAGTTTTTCTTAAATATCTCGAACACTATGGGTTGTATCAAGAAACACTGAATTACAAAATTTAACTACATAAAATTTCCTACAAAAAAGTCCTACTTTGTTTTTGTAGCATAAATAGTTTAGAAGATACATGGGGTTTAAATGTTAATATTTCTAAAATTCCTTATTGTAATGGTAAAATAGATTAAAAGTGCTGAATCAACAACCCTCATAATGACCTAATGCCTATATAATAATTATACAAGGGTAGTATTGCATGTGTCGGAGCGGGGGGGGGGTAATAAATCCATTTTATGAACAATTATGCTCCCTTCCTCCCCTCGCATCCGTTGCCCTTCAAAAGTTTTCTTCTACTCGTAGAACGAATTGTAAATTTTAAAAAAATTGTTCTGAAATTCGGAACAGTTGTTGGGGAGAGTGCCCTAAACAACGTACTAAAAGTCCCTGCTAGTGGAGGGTACGCACGGGTAGAGGGGGATTGAAATAGGGGATCTCTCAGTTATTCTTAAATATCTCGAAAACTATGGATCCTAGCTAAAAATAAACCTTGATTTTAAAGTTAAACTACATTGAATTTCCTACAAAACTAGTCTTCAATGTTTCTTTTAGAATGAAATTTTAGAAGATACAGGGGGGTTCAAAATTGAACATTTGAAAAATTCTTTATTGTAATGGAAAAATCAATAAAAAGTGCTGAAGCATTAACCGTCAGAAAAACCTCATGCCTATATAATAGTTATAAAAGGGTAGTATTGTACGTGTCGAGAGTAGTGGGGGAGTCAACAAACCTATTTAATGAACAGTCGTGCTCCCTGCCTCCTTTCAGGACCGTTCTCCTCCAAAAAATCCCTTCTACTCAGTCTTTCGTATCTATTAACGCATGAAATCAGTGCATTTAGATAATATAATCTAAATCTACATATCTGTGCCGAGTTTAACTTAAAAGCTCGCAACCAGTCTGTCACAGTTCGACAGAAACATTTTCTTGCCATTGACGAAGGCTTGTTCAATTACTAACACAGAAAATTGCTGCTAAAGGGACTGAAACGAGAGTCGCTACAGGTGATGCTGATACTTATATTGTGAGATCTGGGTTGGAGAAAGCAACTTCTCATCCCAAGGGGAATAAGTAGACCTAGTCGTGTTACTGATTGCTTTAGCACCACCAGAGAGTAACATTTGTTTTATGAAGCGTGGCAAGGGAAAAATACAAGCTAAATTATTTTTCCAAGAAAGCTGCAGAAAGAACTTTCTTTTGCCCAAACCATCCTCCTTCTCCATGCATTCAGTGGCTGCGACATTACACAAGATATTTATAGAAAAAGCAAAGCACTATAGTTATATTTTTCAAAATCAACTAAACCAGATAAAAACATTGCTGACATCTTTTATTACCCCTAATCAACACCAAATGATATCTTACAAGCCGAGTCAGAAGTTGATCCTAGTATAAAGTCGTTGCTAATGAACATAATTTAAATAACCATAGATATGTAGCATTTCTCAAATCATCAACCAAGATCAGAGCTGATCTTTCTTCAATTTAACTCGGAAAACTAACATTTTTAACCACTTATGGTAATTATGTACTTTTTCAAACTGCTATAATATTCTAAACCATTAGGACTATTTTTATAGGAAATTTAATTTAATTTGATTTTCTACTTAAGTTTTTTCGCTAGGATCCATAGTTTACGAGATATTTAAGAAAAACTGTGAAATCCCCCTTTCAACCCCTGTACCCCCTGAGCACTCTCCACCAGCGGGGAATTTTAGTATGTCGTTTAGGGCACTCTCCCCAACAACTGTGCCGAATTCCGAATTTCAAAACTACACCTTTTATTTAAATTTACAATTCGTTTACTGGACTATGAGTAGAAGGAAACTCGTGAGGGGAGGAAGGGAACATAATTGTTCATCAAATGGGTTTATTACCCTCCCTGCTCCGACACATGCAATACTACCCTTGTATAATTATTATATACGTTTGAGGTTATTATGAGGGTTGTTGATTCTGCACTTTTTATCGATTTTACCATAACAATAAAGAATTTTAGGAATATTAACTTTTAAAAATCCCCTGTATCTTCTAAACTATTGATGCTATGAAACAAAGTAGGACTTTTTGTGTAGGAAATTTCATGTAGTTTAATTTTTTAATTCAGTGTTTTTTTATAGAACCCATAGTTTTCGAGATATTTAAGAAATAATGAAAACGCCCCCTTTAATCCCCCATGTACCCCCGCGCAACTCCCACCGGCGGCGACTTTTAGTATGTCGTTCAGGACACTACCCCCAAAAACCGTGCCAAATTTCAAAACTACACCATTTTTTTTTTCGATTCGTCGATTTTTGGCCTTCGGTGACTTTACTAAAAGAGACGGGACAAGAATACGATGTCGTAACTCAGGACAAACCATTTAGTAATCAGATATCTTTTCAAACTCAGCTATCTTAAAGCACTGAATACGCCTCTTAAGTAGCGACACTCTTTTCCCCATCGATTACGTGCCGCTTTCGATTTCGATTGGATGTTGCCAGTCACAAGGGTAAACAGCCGCTATTTTGGGCTTCGTTTGAATGTGTGTCGCTTTTAATATTATACGCTCTATCTATTTTTTCCATTTTCGCTTTTATATTTATAACGTTTAATAGATACTTTAAAATTTGAAGATGCCCACTTGTTGTAGTATATGTTTTAATATAAAAATAAATTATTATTTAAGATAAAAATGTTTTTATATGTATATCATTAGGTATTTAAGTTATATTTGGGAATCTGTAAACATTTGTTGATAAAAATCTACAGTCAATAAACGAAACTCTGTGTTTCTCAATAGTAGACTTAGGGAGAGAGTGGCGGTTAGCCCCAAAATGGCGGATGTTTGAGCGTGCCGCTACTTAAGAGACGTATTCAGGGCTTTAAGCTCTCTCACATGCGAATACGTTAAGAAGAAACTTCAGGGCAATATTAAAGTAGGTCAAGTATGAAAATTTTATAAAGGAAATTATTTGTAGAAAAAGTGGTACTTTTATTTGGTATTTATATTTATTTATTTGTTAATACAAAACAATTTGTTTTTAAGTTTTGAATAATATTTGTAATGTATGCTTAACATCGGCAACCCCAAGTAGCACAACATCTTGTACGATATTCTGCAATATTGTTCAATATTATATGATATTATATGACATTATATTATATTATACAATATTGCGAATACTGTTCAATACCGTACAATGTTGTTCAATATCTTTGTGCTACTGGGGACTCCTGTTATGTAATTCTGGGAGGTGTAACTTTTAATACTTCACTGCCCATTAATGTTCATTCGTACTACTTATGATTCCTGGCTTTTGTAATTAACTTTGAGTAGTTTTATATTTAACTCGCAGTACGCGCACGGCGTTGCTCATGGAATCAGGACTTCAACAAAATGAAAAAAAATAAATAAATAAATAAAAACCGCCCATAATGGCATGAAAAATTTCTGAAAACAAAACAGAAGATACACACTATTGATTTTCCCGCTTATTTTTCTTCCCGATAAAAAAACATTTCAACTGTAGAAAAGCAATACAGCGTAAGTTAATTGGAAACAATATTAAAAAATTGCAACGTGAAAATGATTATTATAAAGCAGGCAAAATATAAAATCGAATCCGAAAATAATAATCGAAGTCATTCAATTGAAGGTTATAACGTCACCCTGCCCCGGCAGCCAATGAAATAGACCGCAACGTTCCGGGGAGGGGTCGCGGGATTAAGCCTCGCTAGAGGAAAAATATCTTTCAACTTACCATGAAAAAATTAATTCAAAAAAAAACGGGAAAAGATATTTGAACCTTTCTTATTTTAAATCCGACAGAACCGTTGCAGTTTTAAGATGAAAAAATTGAAAATAATAGTGTTAGTAGAATGTTAGATGCAGCAAATTTAAAAACGAAAATAAAACTTCGATGGCAAAACTGACTAGTTTTTAAAATGTTCTAAAAATTCAGTAAATTACGTTAAAAATTCAAAACTAACTTCATTAGAACGGAAATCGTGTGCTCTTTTCGATGGTGTGTCTATTTGTTTCATACAATTATTCAAAACCATTCTATTTAGAAATTAGTACGAAAAATCTACCAAAACAACACAAAACATTAAATAATAATCTTCTAGATTAAATTTTAAAATTCCAGTTTCGAGGTGCATTGAGTCACCATTAAGATTACCTGTGTGCCAAATTTCAAAGATGTAAGTGCGATAGATTCGTCTGGACATCGCACGCACACAAACAAACATATCCTTTTATAAGTATAGATTTATATAAATGGATTTTTTTATATAAAAATGTTATATATTCTTTTAGAAAATTGTGTATACTTCCGTATGCTTTGATATTACTTCGAGTGCTACTTTTAAGCATATTTTTACATCGTTGCATATTTCGTTTCCAGTACGTTACAAACAACGGCTGATACGATTTGATAATTGTAGCTTTTGTTATGTTATATGTTTTTTTATTTTTTCAGCACTTAAAAGTTTGCTCGCCTGCGAATTTTGAAGGTTTCCAGTATTATTAGCTGTGGAACAACAGCCTTGCTTCTCTTTGCTGATTCCTTTATTTTAATTTTTTTAATTCATTTTTTATTTCATATATTTATTTTTCATTTTTGTTGATCGTCAAGCTCTCTTTATGGAAGAGTAAGCAAGACAGCAAACGGGATTGAAAACGAACATTTTAGTTTAAAAAATAATTTCAGGGTTTAATAGACGAGTCACCACTGATGGAGACTAATTTTTGGCTTGATATTTCAGATAACATGATTGCTTAATTGGTTCTTGTCTGTTCGTTGCTTTCAACACTTTTCTATACAGTTTTGGATTTAATTTTAGGTTTTTCAAAATTATTTCATGTTTACTTCCTCATTTTATGTTGTAATTTCTGTTTCTGTGAGACTTCCCCATTATCCAGCTTTCATGCACCGTGGACCCTTTTGAATTGGATGGGCTGGCGAGTGTTAAATAATAAACAAACTGCATTCCTTTAAATACGCAGTTGACAGGTGACCTAGTGTTCTTATTCTAAGTTACCTTCATCAAGTCAAAAAATATCAGTATTAAATTATTGAAAATTAATGTCAGCCCTACTTTTGTATTTGAAGTATTGTGTAGAGTTACGCTACAATTACAGTGCCATTTGTTTGTTTAGAACATAATATTAAGATAAAATAATTAACTACTCTCAGTAATTCATTACCTAAACAACTTATAAAAGGTCTGATAATGGTAAAATAATAATATGTAATCACTTTTAATACTATTTTTTTATTGAAAACTTACTTCTTAAAGCAAGGAGTTATTTTTTCCTACTTTCTTCAACAGACTCGAGTAGATATTGAGTTTGCTCTTTATTTTTCTTTATCGATGACTGAAATCTTTTATTTTTAAACCTCGTTCGGCTGTGTCATTTACAACTTTTAGGTTC
>BGPR01018369.1:0-20218 GCA_013235015.1 Araneus ventricosus | reverse complement strand
TAGTTACGTATTGCTAAAAAAATATTTTGAGGATATTTGGATTTCCGGCGGAAAGACATATTTCAAGCTCTTTTTATAACTTGAATGTTTGCGTCCTGTTTCTTTTGTGATTTTAAAACAATGTTATGCATTTTGCCACACATTTCAACAACAAAGCATTTCTAGAAATGTTATTTCAAAGAGTAGGAATGCTTTTTTATGTCCCGGGAGAATCATCATGGATTTGGAGTCAGTCTGAAACAGAGTTCGTTTTACATTCATTTGAGACCATGACGAAACGAATAACTGTTTGAAGGATATATTGTCCAGTCAAAATGTATTCAACACATCTTATTTCCAGTAATTCAGGAAAAATAAATTAATGAAAACATATTTCACCCATCTTAAAGACCTCTATATAAAAAAATATGAATTGTATTTGCATTAGGGGGCATCTACATATATAACAACTCCATCTTCAAGTTTTCCAACGGACACCCAGGTTTAAATCTTTTAAAATGATTTTTTACACTTTACGTTTTGCTTCACTAATAGGCAATTTTCTCTATGTGAATTCTGTCTTTTGTTTAAGTCTTCGTTGGGCAATGAAGAAAAAAAACAAATAATTACATTTTATTTGGAAAGTAATTATTTGGTATTTTTAATTTGGATCAACTTTCATGCACCATCATAACAAAATATATTGTGTAACGAAAAAAAGAAATTACTCCACAAGTTATTAAATATATTCCATGAAAAAAATATTTTAACTTTTAACAAATATGATGCACCGAGAAATGCTTCATTATAATTAATGCCTAGTTATATTAAATTACTATAATTAATGCAAGGGCATTAATTATAGTAGTACCTTTGATTTTGAAACCCCTCTGAGCTTTATACGCTCCAATCGGAGCCATCAAAATAGAGGTGACAAGTGAAGAATGAAGGAGATATTACATTTTTACTTAGCGTGATTTAACAAAAAGAACGCCAGAATTACGTCATCTACAATTTGCATTGAGTAATTTCCGTAAAAATCGTCTATGAGTTCTATAGATATTAAAACGAGCAATACTTTCCCCCATAAAGCGGATAACCCCACTTTGAGTAAAACTAAATATAAAGAAGTTTTTGAAGCCGGCAACACTGAAATTGGTTAAAAGGCCAAAAGGAGAACCGTCCCTGTTTCAGATTGCATGACGTCAGAAGGGAAAAAAGCTCGAGAATACGCCAATGTCGGAAACAGTTCTCCAAATTGAAGCACACTGGGGTTGACTGATAATAGGTCACGTGCGCCGTAATATCATCGCAGGTCCAACTGTGTAATGCTTTGTATAGAGTGTGTAGTGGCTGAACGTCATGTTTTAGACTTCTTTTACAATGAGAAATAAACAAGAAAAATTGTGAAATACCTTAAAGAAGCTATCAGATTTTAATACCAACATTAGAGCGTCCAGGTGCCGCGCTTTATTATGACATCAATAAACATCATTACTATACCTATTTTTGTACTTTTTAAATCGAAACTGAGACCGCGGTGGTCTGGTCGGAAGGTGTCGCCTTGTTCGACGATTCCATCGAAGATCCGTCATATCAGCCTATGTAACGTTAAATCGTTATTATAGGACAAACTTTCTCCATTGCGTGGTGCGGAAGTTTGGTAGATGTTGAAAATTAATAATATAGAGTCTAATTAAAAGTGTAAGTGAAACAATTTCACTTACCCCATTTTCGTAGAATTAGCGCATCCGCAGTGATTCAAGCCATCTAAATAAAGGGATATTATTTAATCCATTTTGACCACAGATGGTAACTGAGCACTGCCTTTTGAGAGATAATGAAATTTATGCTATGAAGCACATCACGGCACATACAATAATGGTAAAGAGAAATAGAATAAGCAGAATACAATTGCTAGAGTTGTTGGGAGGAAGTTCTATGCAGAGGGGTATTATTCAGGGGAAATTAGACTGATGGTTGATGCCATCTGTTAAAGGTTGGCTGTTGGGGTTTTATTCTGGAAAACACATATATGCAACAGTATAAGCTAGCCTTCATGTATGGTCCACAGTGCATCTGTGAACAAATATAGTCCCCAAAATAAATTTCTCAAGCTGTTTCGAACGACGTTAATATAGAATTCAACTTGAATTTTACTTATTTTTTACCTCCTTACATTCATGTTATAGATTTTTCAATATTATGACTGAGTTTATCCGTAAATTATAAAATATTTTAAGTTCCTTCAAAATAAAACATTTCTGAGATTTTGGTTTTGGAACCGGAAGTCATATAAAAAAAAAAGAGCCTGAATTTATTCTAGAAAAGCTCAGTCCGATAGCATAGAAATACATAAAAAAAACGCAAGGAACACAAACAGACATTTCATTAAATCTATGAATACAAAATAGTAGAATTAACAATAAACTGAAGGAGAATATGGCAAATGAAACGTGGGAAGAAAATTATATCATAGTAGTTTACGCTGGATGCAAAATCTCCATTATATCGCTGCTGTTAGTGGATAGGTTTACGGATGCTTTAATATAAATTTTATGTCATATTTGAGCTGGGTGTCATATTTGGTTCTCTGATCCACAGAAGAAAATAATCATAATGGCAACATACAGATTATCCATGAATTAGAGTCTTTTTCTGTGATGAATAGTATTATAAAGGTTAACTATTATAGAGATTAAAGTTGAGTACGCATATTAATAAAATGAATTTATAGTGTTTTTGCTTTTTCGTCAATCTTAATGCCATGCATGACAGCTATTACAAAATACTATTTTTTTTTAATTTCAGAGCTATGATTTCTGTCGTCAATTATAATTGAAATTAAAGTAAATTAAAATACATTCAGTGCCCCATTTTTTTTGGCCAAATGCAACATTGGATTTAAGAGTTTTAAAGTATACTCACAATTAACGTATAGGTCTGCGTACTAAAGCACTCAACTTTTGCATTGTAATTTTAAATATTTTAGTTTGTATTTCGCTTTAATATTTTTAAATCACTCACAATCTAACCAATTTTGTTGTTAAACGGTTTCTGATAATCAAATGAAGTGAGGATAAACTGACACAAAAAACTAATTTCCTATTTTATTTTTTTTTACAACTCAGAACAAGAAGCGCAAAGGAAATAGTAAATTCAGTAGAACCCTTTGTAATCCAGCCTCAGAGGGTCCATACATCATTTGGAAAAAATTATCAGGCAATTAGAAGGAAAATAAAAATAATAGCTTTAAAAAAAGCTAAATATTTATTTAAATAATAGAAATATTTGAATTGCATCTTACAATTTAATATAGTAATTTTAATAGTAGAAATAAATCAGAAACCTTGCATTATCCTCAAATTAGACAGTACTGTGTCAAATGAAGTGTACTCTTTCCGTACGCTCGCTGAGCACTCCGAGTCAAGTTACTCTACCTAATTATATTCCACTGAATTTTGCGGATAATTGAATTTCCGGAATCCGAACAAAGGTCAGCCCCATTTAGTTCCGACTTGATTTCTACTAAATCAAATGAGAACTATGGATGCTTGTATCGAATTTCACCTCCGCAATATATAGCTAGGATTTTCTAATTTTGCCTACTATAAATTTAAATGCGCATACTTAACGGTCGATTTGTCTGTGACGTTAGAAAAGGAGTTTTAAATCTGCTTTACCGCGGAAAGGTTGCACAAAATTCTAGAAATAGTGTAAAAGTTAAATATACTAACATGACAGCCATTTACTAAAAGTCTTACAATGTACTTGAAATCCAAAAAAAAAGTTTTTAGAATGCTGATGAAATACATGCGAGGAATTTTCCATGATACGTTTTCAAATTTTCAATCCCAATACACAGCTTCATCATTATTCTGCACTTTCCATTTAGGACTCATGATTCAGTTTGCATAGCTGCCTGATTTCGAATAAAACACACCACCATTTAAGAAACAGAATTTTACAGAATATTAATAAGTATATTCCACTTAAATATTTCAGTTTGGCTCAGATTGATGTAATAAATAAATATTCATTTTCTTATCATGGCAATTTCTACATTACATATTACCAGAACTTGAACCAGCCTTTAACATTAAATCAAAGAGAGTGGCCTCCTGGGAGACTTTCTCGCATAGAATAATTGGGGAGGAAATACACAGCACGCCAGAAAACGCGCGGTATTCCCTATAAAAAACGGTTCAGCGTTCGCAGCTTTTTTTTAGACGGATTACGCAGAAGGGGGGGGGAACCGAATAGGCTATTTTGCCTTCTTTCAACCTATTAAACGAAATTGGATAAATTTTACTATTATGTTAAAGCACCACGTTTATCAATCAACCTTTTCCACAGACGGAAACAATTTCATCGGAGAATGCAAACAAGTTGTACAGTTAGGTTCAAAAAAAGAGACAAAAGAAAAATTTCATCAGTGTGATAATTAAGGCGACTCATGTCAGGGTCAGCAAACTAGGGCTCGCGAGTTTATGTACCCTTTGATGTAAAGTTAGGCTCTCCAAATACGAAAATTTAATAATTATTATCAAAACCCTAAAAATAAGAAAATTTATTTGGCAAGTACCTAATTCTCAATAGCTCATATTTCATAATCGTTATCATAAATCGCTTAACATGACCGTAATGAGATGATAAATTTGAAGTTTTGTCTAGAGATGAGACTCCGTGACTATAATGCTTACATCTTTTCTCAGCCACCTGTGTCTCCATTTCCGTCTCTGTATCAAACAGCCACCGTCTAGATCAGCAACACTGCCCTGACTCTAGATGTGTTGTCAGTCAGTCATCTTGATAGCGGTCGATGTTGTATGCGTGTTAATTTAATCGCTTGCGGTTTTAAGTGTCTATTCTGCTTGTTTGTTTCAAGAAGAATACATTTTAGAAGTTGAATATCTTCTGCATGTAATATAATATAATAAATAAAATCAAAATAGAATTGGATGTATATCTGAGATCGTAAGAATCTAAAGCAATAATGGTAAATAAATTGCTTGTTGTTTTAGATAGCTATAAAATTTTAAAATCATTTTTCAGCTCCAGCTGGCATGATTATCTGGCAGAAAAAAGAAGAACTGAGATGAAAACCGAGAATTCAATCACGATTGGACGGGAGTCGTTTGCATTCAGATGCAACACAGGTGGCCTTCCTGACTTGTCTTCCTATTTGCCACGAAAACTCAAAAAGGCTACCGGGGCTGTTGTAAGCCAAATTGAGAGACACTATAAAACATACCTAGTTTGCTGGTAAATATCCAACCAGTGACGCACGAAAAAAAAAGGCTGGCTGCTGTTATCTGAACAACAACAAATCAAGTTCCCAAGGATAAGCAACTAAGCGCAATCTTCCAATAATGTAAATTTGAGTAAGCTTGCAAAAATATTAGAAACTGCAAAAGAGGAACTATTCAGGATGGTGAGTACGCCAAGATTGTTTTGATGCGCGAGATTCAGAACTTGTTTCTGTGATTTGAAAGAAAAGTTAGAAATCAGAAAAATCAAAGATTTGTTTTTATCTGCTAAAACAGTGCTGAGTTGAACGCTAAAATAGTTTTCTGTCGTAATATTATATGCAAGGTGGGAAAATATTCAACTGGTTTCCTTTATCACTTGCTATAGATGAGTCGTGCGAGAGATAAAGACACGGCAGAAGTTACCATTTTCGCTTGTATGTGTCGTCCCAAGGTCCAAAGAAGAATTGGCAGGGATTTTTTTGCTACCAGTTTCAGGGGCAAACTCGTGGAGAAGGATATATAGCTGCTGTGCAAAAATGCCTGGAAGACAATGGAATCGATATAAATATAATCGTTCTATAGCAGATGGAGCCTTGGAAGTATGATGCCAGGAATATTTCTATAGAGGGTAACATCTGTCTTTTCTGAAAAAAAAATAAACGCGAAATTCTAACGTTTCACCGTATAATTCATCAAGAAGGCTTTTGTGCCAAACATTTCCGGCCACGAAAGAAGTTGGGGTCATGGACTTGGTAGAACAAAAGATGCTTACCATCTTGCTAATTCTACCATCGCTGGGGTATAAAGATTTCTTTGAAGAAATAGATATCGAGTTTTGAATTTTACTTCTGCATAATAAAAGTGTATTTTCCAGAGATAACGTATTGCAAAGATTTTTGCTTTGTTCTTGAGTGAAATCAAACCATTCTTCAATGAAAAAATTTTACTGCCATCCTGAATTGGAAGAAGACAACAAAAAATTCAACTTTCATGGTATATTACAATGAAAACTAAATGAACTAAATCTAAAATCAAGGAAAGGGGTAACCCAGCCTGCCGCCGCCTGCCTGATAGTTGTTTCTGAAAAAAATTACTTTTTGTACATTATTTCATTTTAAAAAATCTGAAGCAGTATCGCGATGAGACCAATGCAACGACACGAAATTACTGTATACAGTTTCTTTGAAAACACGAAGAATGATCTGCTGAGAGATCTGAGTAATTCAAACAAAACATACTCGCACTATAAATCCTCCCAACACGAATACAAATGATTGCATTGTTTTCATTTGAATTGACGCTGGATCGCTTCAAATGCAATTGCTGGATTTGAAACAAGACTTGTGAAGTGGCAAGTTCACAGAACCTGATGTTGAAGAGTTGGAGGTCCGGTGAAATGCAGCAATATCAAAGTAAGTTACTAAATGGACAGCTCTAAAAGAAATTCCGCGAAGTTGAGGCCTCATATTCGGCGCATAAATAGTCTTCCAGAATGCTACAGTAAGGTAGTAGTTGAAGTATATGAGGTTGATCTTCGGGTCGACATATTCAAGAGCGCTGCTCCTCTTTGTACATGAATATAATAAAACGTAAAGAAGTTTGCAATTAACAAATGAAAATCTAGAGTCATGCTTGAAAACAACAAGTTATGTTTTCGATTAACCAAACTCTTAAAAGGCATAAAATAATAACCTCATTGTCTGATGGGTCCATCTATGTTTGTGCTTTTGCAGAATAAATATTATTCTGTACTTAAAGCCGCTTATTTCAAAAATCAAATATATATAAGAAGTTTGTAGATTGAAATGAAATTTTTTAGGCCTTTAACAACTGAGAAATTATAAATTGTAACTTTGGCTCTTCTTCCGTCAATAGGGTTGCCGACCTGGGCTATGTATTGATCATTTCCGAATTTTTCAAGTCATTATTAATGTATGTATTGATGAATTGAATTGTTTTGAACGAATAAAATAAAAGAATACTCTTTTTACGAAAGTTGTTTATTTGAGCACAAGTTATTTCTATTTTATATACACAAAAAAAAATTGAGGATTATTGACCCATTTTCCACTTTTCCAAGCAGGCAAATGGGTTAAAGGTAATTATATAAAAAAGTGCAAGAGAATTTCTACGAATTGTTCTTGTTAATTTAGCGTCCCCTGAGGTACTTCCTAGTCCCAGCCTGTAATCCCGTTGCCCCACTGTTAAGCCAACATTGGGAATTCCTGAAACCTAATGGAATGTCTGATCACTTTATATGAACAAATATTAATATGAACCCGTTTACTTGCTATAATGGTTCATTTTTTAAAATAAGAACTGTTAATCGAAACTAAAATCAAGGCATGTCTGATTCCTTTAAACACACTGACAATTTTTACTCAGTCTATGATGATATACATTGAAATACTTTAATGTGTATTATTTAATAAAATATAATTTTATACGAAAGGCATATACAAAACTTCTAAATGAAAAAAAATCTATTGGTTTAAATGAAAATAATGAAAAAACGATTTTAAAATAGATGAAAGCCACTTTTCTCCCATGAGTTTTAATAATTTTAAAAGAATGATGCAAACCTATTAATCATTGCAAGTTTCAAAATTGAAGGAAATAAGTAAAATGGTTTATAGAACATAATATTTCTTTAAATAATAGAAAAATATTTTTTTCTATGTATGGAAAACACAGTTTGAATTAATAGAAATTTAAGAATTCATTAAAAAAAACTGGTCACAAAGCTTCACTAAAATATTCTTATGATTCACAGTATTTTTCAGAAAAGTTAAAGAAAATCTATTAATAGTTTGGATTTTTACAGCGTCTAAAGTATCTGTAATGTTTTAGTATTATTATATTAAACTTTCTGACACCTCATATTTGAATAGATTATAAATAGAAATTTGGCAAACATGTGTTCAATATTTTCAAGCTAATCAAAATAGATGAATTTTAAATTCTTATAAGCCGTATCTGTAGTCTTCATAGAGAAAAATTCATCAGGTCCCCTCTCCAAATCAACAACTGTAAACTCAAACCAGCAAGAAATCACCCTATCGAATATTTTAAAAAATCGACAATATATGATTCTGTGTTCAGCTTCGTTGCACAATGAAGAGAATTGCATGCATTTTAGCCTCTCTACGCAAACTAGAGTCAAATACAGATTTATACTTGTTTTAATAAATACTTCATACCTACTTCATCGATTTTGCGAATTGCTTTGCACTTTTCTTCAGTTCACACACGAATATGGGCAGACCGACAGACAGTGTTAAGTGGATTTATACAAAAAAATTTGACATCTACAATTCTTGACTATATCAAATTTAATTCTATCTAGCTCGCTAAGTTTTTAATTATAAAGTTCGCATGCATAAAGACAGACGGATTGCTTAATTCAGTCGAATTCGGTCAAATTGTTTTAGCTATGTTGTACAGTCGGAAAGCAGTTAATTTTGAATACAATGCACCATCTCTTGGAATCTGTTTTTTCAGTGAAGATTTTATCACAAGACCACCAACATCTATTTTCCTATCTATATTAAAAAAAGTTTTAAATCTTTAGAAGAGTGCAATTTAATAAAATTTATTATTTAATTTTGAAAAAAGTTTACTCTTTAATATATATATATATATATATATATATACATACAATAATAAACAAACACAGAAATAAAGATAAAAGACATTTATATACCAAAAAAAGAAATCACAACTAACAAGAAATAAATACTAAATCAAATAGCGTAAATATTAGGGAAACAGATCCTTTATACATTACATTATAAATTTAAAACAGATTTAAATATGTAAAACCTCACTCAACACGGTCAATGCTGTCGCAGAAGTACATGAAAAGTGAAATATTAATAAAAGGAAACATTAAAACCCATTTCAGAAACAAGAAAACCAAAATAAATAAAATAGACAGAACTTGAAAATCCTTCTAGAACACAAACTCTAGCAAGCAAAAAAGATTTTGTTTCTTACACCGAACTGAAAACAATATTTTGATTTAAAAGTATCAGATATAAAGTTCAGTACCATAAATAAAATACATGAAACCAAATTTTAAAAAATGAAGAAAAGATGAGCAAAACTTACCTAAAGATCCATAAGTATATAAATAAAAGACAGAAGTGAGATTTAGATGCAAATGCACGCTTTAAATTGGAATTTGAGAAAAAGCTGTGACATTTTCATTAAGAAAGGTGTTAGATTCCTGGAAAAAGAAGACTAGAAAGAACTTAATGAAAGACAGAGTTAATGTGAAAAGATTTTTCATCCCGATGAATTATAATCATGTAACTTTGGCTTTTTGTTTACTCACCGGATACAAAAAAAATCCACGAAATCATATCAAATGCCGTCAAACTTTTCTGCTTCAATAAATTAAAATTTTATATAGAAACAATACATAAAACGTGGTAATATTATATAAAGACTTTATAATACATCTAAATGATTGATTGATTACCGTCTTTAATGTCCAGTATCTTTGAAGAAGAGGAATGCAGCTGTAAATACAATTAAAAAGAAATTTATGCAACCTATAAATTATTTCGTAAGAAAATTGTCAGTCTCAGCCTCCTCAAATCGGTGTTGACCTCTTCAACGACAGAGAAACTTTAAATAAAATGAGTGTTCACGCTGAATTATTGTTTACTTAATTCAAAACACAATAATTTTGTAAATATAATATTGACAGTATAGAAAAAGAAATTACAGAGAATTTTAATAAGAAATTTTTTTTACAAAAATTTCCATATGAACATAGTATCTCTAATTGAGAGTCAAAATGCAGTTTCATTTTAATTTATTAAATGCATTATTATTCATTCTTTTCTAGTCATAACTCCCTGCTCATAAAGAATTTCTAGACTTAAAAATGCTCTGGAGACGTTTAAGAGTTCGAAAAGCATCTGAAGCTTCTTTAAGTCCATTACAGATTGAATGTTTGAATCCGCTTCCATAAGAAAACATATTAGTAAGAACTTTATACAATATGTTTGTGTTAAGGAAAACATTTCCTTGATACAAAACAAAGAGCCTTGTAATGGCTATTTGAAAGAGTAGGGCGCTTTTATAAGCTGTCAATCTCATTGCAGATTTGGAGCATCAGATACCGCAGTAGATATTCGAAATGAGCTATTGACATTCATTGGGAATGAAATTAATGATAATGAAGCAATTGTTGGAAGGATAATGGTGCATCAAAAAAGCAGTATCAAAAAACTTCTTATTTCTAGTAATCTATAAAGCAATTCAAAGAAATATGACTGCTCTAATTTAAGTATGTCCACTTTAAAATAGAACTGTACTTTGTATGAGCTATTTACAACTAGTAAAAAACGTTTCATCTCCAAATCTTTCCAATTCCCTATACCAAGAATTTTTAATGTTTTAAGTGATTTTGCAGATAAACATTCCAGAGGAAATTTGGAATTAAATAGTTTCAACAGATTCATGAGAAAACGATTACAAGGCTATCTCTCATAGGCGCATTTTCAACTACATTAAGGTAAATTTTCTATAAGAATTTATGTTTTTAAGCTTCGGGTTAGGGGTATAGAAGCTATTAAACAACAGAAATTCCAAACGCATGAGTTTATTTCTATGTATACTTACAAAAAACAATAAATAGTAAATGAAAATTTATATAGAGCAAAATGTTTTAAACACATTACATAACATAAAACCAATATAAGGTTTAAAAAAATAACACTCTATGTACACAGTTATATTGGTAATTAACTATTTGGCAATTTAATAAGACAAACTTACTTTATGTTGACGACTTATGTATCTGCCGAGGCATGCAATCTAGAGACTGCTAGATTCATGTCTTTTCTCTTATTTACCTTCTTATCATATCGAAAATGGAACACGACTTATGTCGGCGACATATATGCAAGTTTTCCCAAAAAACCAGATTGATAAGGCTGATTCTTGGGCGTTTCTTTTACATTATCTGTATCTCGGCATATTGTTAAAAATAAAAATTATTATTTTCAGTTATTAATATTAAAGAAGGAAAAACTTAAAAAACCTTGAAGCTGCTGGAAATGATAATAGATGCGGCATTTCCTGAAACATTCTTTTTATAAATGAAAGAAAAATGAGTAATCTTACTGAGTGAAAACAAACGATTTTTTCACCAAACGATATTTTTTTACCATTTATACGTTTCCCAGTCATGTTGGTTTTATTGTAGAAGAGATTTAATGTAGATCTCTATTGGATGCCCAATGTCCTCTCTACATGCAGAAAACAGTTGCTCCATTTGAAAATGAAGGTTCAAGAAAAATATAAAAAAATATTGCCGCTTCTCTACTAAGAACCGAGATCCGCATTTTTTTTTTCTTGGCATTCCCTGCAGCGTCATGCTTGTCTGAGCTATAAATGAGAGATAAACCAAAACGGCTTAATCTCTTTGGGAGTTGTTGCGAGCTGTTAGACGCTGAAAGCTAATCTTAATATACGCGTTTGGGTTATATTAGCATTTACTCTTTCTGCATTTGTTAAGACCGTACAAGTGGCGCGTATTTCTTGTTACCTGGTGTTGCGCGTTTTCTGAATATCAGTGGAATAAAGTGTCATTTTTTATTGAGAACTAGTTGGATTGTATTCACTATGCATCAACGGACGATTTTCATTTACATTGGAAGTGGATTCAGTGTGTATTATAAGAGATTCAAGCGTATAATGTTGAGAAAACTCCAATTGATTGCTGAAGAAGACTAAGAAAGGCAGGAAGAAATGAAGAAGAATAGATTTTAGTAAGGGTAAGAAGAGGATATATAGAATATGAGGGAAGAAGAAATAGAATCACCTATGGCAAAAGGGATGATGATGGAAATAAATTAGGTTTGAATCTAGGAGAATAGAGGACAAAAGTTGGAAAGGAAGACCAGTGATAACCGAGAAGTGTAATCGTGATGAAAATCAAACAATTTCCAACTAGTCCAGAAAACTCATACACAGCAAAGCCAACATTTTCCCTGAAAAAAAAAACATAATGGATTTTTTTTTGAGACTCAGTTTGATCGTTGTGAGTTCGAAATCGGATGGGCAGATTTTTTGACACAATAACTTTTTTATTTTCTGCGAGCATCAGCAGAGATTCTATAATGAATACTATTATAATTTATCATCTAATGACCATCGAAAAAAACTGTAGAATCCTGATTTGGTGACACATCTAACCTATTTTATGGAAACTGGGACAAGACGACAGAAATCGTCGCTTTCTTAGAAGATACAGACACTTTCTGGAAATTAAAGAAAATATTACATTCTTCTGTGTTGTACTTCTCTTATGATCATAAGAAATTTTCGGTTCAAAAATTAGTCAAGTAAATTTTACGTGCCTTTGGAGGACGCCCTGGGCTACAGCCGAATAGCTCCATATTGCATAAGACTTCGATTGTTTAGATTTATATATAGCGTACGTTGCTTTTAATGTTTCAATAGTTCTTGTCTGTATTTTTTGTGCAGCTTTTATTCAGTTTTCGATTCTATTTGACTTTTCAAAATTTGCTTGTAGTTTGTATTTGTGAACCGCCCTCAAGCTGTCTTATCAAATTTGTACTCTCATGGAGGAATTTGTGTTTCATTAGAACTGTAATCAGAATTTCAGTCTTTATGGAAAAGGAAATGATTCACCTAATTAAATGGATGAGTGCTAAACTATGATATTAGGCATGTTGAAATTGTTGATGAACCACCACGCTGCTTAGTCCTTCTGCACCACACACCTCTTGAGCAGGATTAGCTGGGCGAAGGTAGCTCAGCCCCGAGGTCCCAATAAACTGAAAATTGCCTGTTGCCAAAGTACGGGATGATGCTAAAGGAAGTTATAGTCCAATTAGCGCATTTTGATAAGACCCATGATTGTTTGGATTAATATAGCATACATATGCTTTGGGTTTCAGCTATATTTATGACGATTTTGAGTTGCAAATTTTTTAGAACACCTGAAATTTGAATTGATATGAAGAGAAAAGTGCAGCTTCACGTCGTAAAAAATATTTTAAAGCTAAGCGCTAAGTTGATTCTTTATTTTCAACTAAAATTCATCTTATATATATTTTATTTTTCAAAATAACATAATTTCTTCTGCTAGAATCATTCGTCAAGTTCCGAATCAGAATCAGAAATCAAACCGTCGGAGTGTGCTCTTTGTCGACTTCCACGTATATAAACACAATATGGCGGATTTTGTGTTAAGCTTCTAAGTAACAATGACAAAGAATCTAATATGCATTTGAACCTCTAATGTTTCCTCCAAAGTTGAAAAGTCAAAAGTGTAATGGCTAAAGTCCATATACATTATCTATTAGTTAGATAACTCGCTGCTTTAGCTCTGATATGCAGATTATTTATCCATTTGCCCCCCGTTTCAGTTTCCATAAATATTTTCTCTAACTTTCCGTGGTCAATGTAAATTCTCTGAATCCTTCTTCTTGTTGAATTTATAGAATTTAGCATTTATACACTATACAGTAAGGATTGAACAAAATAGTAAGAAGTTTGGTATAAAGAAAGTTCATTGAAAATTTAAATACAAAACCGCTATAAAACCAAACAACTTTGAATGAAACTTTTCTAAACTATACTAGAATATTCTGGAGATTAAAAAATATAAACATAAAAAATCTTAGAAGAATTGAATTTTAATAATTAATGCTGCAAACCTAAATCAGAAGACAAAAAAGAGAGAGAGAGAAGGAGAAATCATGGTGTTAAATCATTTTTCCCGAGATTTTATAATTAAGAAAGAGTAAGTAGTATAAAGTTTTCGCAAACGCTCAAAATGCAGAAGAGCAAAAAAATTTTTAAAACAGGAAAAATCTACACATCAGCTTCGGACATTTCTTATTAGAACAAGGATACTTCGGACATGGCATTGGATATAAAAATTATAGTTATACCATAAGTATTATAAATGCGGAAAATTTGACGTAGAAAATATCAAACCACTTAGAATTAAAATAAATAAAAATCTACATCCTGAATTTTGAAACGATTTTATGCGTATATCCGAGCATAATCTGTCATCAGTTTTGAAATCCGTTGATAAAAAATATGTGCTGCCATATTAAAATTGAAGTTAGTGCAAATATAAATATGGAGACGACCCTTCTGAAATTCTTTTCAACTCTAGAATCATTAGTAGACGTTAATTCTTAAAAATTGGTACCTTTTGTTTAAGATAAAATGAACAGCGGAGGAATAATGCTGGGTGGATCCTTTTTCCACCCGACTATACAATCGAAGAAACTCACGTTTTCAAGTGAAGATTCCGTTACGTTCAAGTGAAGATTCACTTACCCTCGCTACTCTGTTAGACAACAGAGTAGCGAGGGTAAGTGACGTCGGAGTATGGTACTATTTTTTCACCCCTTCACCATATTTAGCTTTAAAAATGGCAAATACACAGCTACATAATGCCTTCATTCTTCTCTAAGACCAACCATACGCCCTTTTCCTCCCAGTGACTATACTACTGCACAAAGTAGGCACTTGCATTAGTAGAGGTTGAAGCAGGTAGGCTATCCGTAGTCTGGTAACATCCAGTGGCTTAGCGAGAGTGAATGGAACCGGGGCATCATATTATTTTTCCGCCTGTCAGTGGCGTAGTAAGAGTGAATGAGACCCAGCGCATGGTAATATTATTTCGTACCGCTCTCCATATTTCGTTTTAGAAATTGACATATATATGCATACTAATATTTTGTGTCCACGGCGCTTTTCCAGAAACTAAAGAAGATTAAGTAAAAGAGAGGTAGAGAAATATCAAGAAAGTAACAAAAAAACAGAAATTAAGAAAGCAAAAACGATTTGGACTCATTCCGTTTCACAGAATGTTGATAATGATTTATAACTTTCATCAATAGTTTTATTTGCTGTTACAATAAGTTAATGAATTTTCGTAAAAATAGTACATTAATTATTTAAGAAATCCATCAATTTTTCCGCGCGTTTTTTGCCTGTAGTACCTTTGGATTTGCACATTTTTTCGAATATTTCCCAAAAGGCTGGATGAATTGAATTATGACCATGTAAAAAAGAAGCTTGAATTCATATTTGACAATTCGGTCAGGAGGGAATTTATCAAAACAACCAGCAATTGATGAAGAAGAAAATGATTTAGGACTCAACCCGTTTCACTGAAAATTAATAATGATTTGCAATTTCCAATAATGGTTTTGTGAAATATATCTGTGAATCCATAAGTAGAACGAATTTTCGGAAAGATATAAAGGTTTTCATCAAAAAAGCCCAAATTTTCCCGCCTGTTTTTTGCTTATTACATGCAGGGAGTTCAACCAAATTATACGAAACTCACAGAATACATGCCAAAATATTATTATATTAAAAGTAAATTCTTTGAATATTCAGCATTTGCACCAAATAATTTTTAATTTCATATGTGCAAAATGTAATAAACTTTTTCTTTCATAATTTCGAAGCCAGATATATAGGTCATCTTATATAAAAATTCCAGCAGAAATTAGTTAAAAATTCAAAAAATATATTGGCTTTGCAGCGAACTGAATTGCAGTTGCTCTCTAAGAGAAGCTAAATGACGAGGACTTTTTTACAAATTGATATATTTAAGCTTGAATATTCTCATGGGTATAAACAAGTTTTAAAAATATCACGTGATTTCCCTGAGAGGAAATTTCCGTTCAACACTGAAAACAGCCTCAGCAATCACAGTTGTAATACGACAGTAAAGTCTATTACAACTGTGATTGCTGACTGACATGTAAAGTATAGGTCCACACCGACCCAGCCCATCCTAAAGGGTGTAAAGCCTTTAAAAAGTAGGCTGGGAAATCTTTAGATCTCTATCTGAAACGTTTAAATCTCTAGACCTGAACGCAATTTTAAAATACACCATCATACAAAATCAAATACAGATCAACACAAATAAACAAACACTCATCAAAAGACACACATAAACAAAAGAAAACGAATAAAAATTCTCACACAAGGGAAGACTAATTATAAAATATTAATCGGTGAAAATAATTATGAATCTGATAACAACCCTAAGCAATACTAACACATCTAGTGGAGACACCGTTCTTTATAAACCTTTTAGACCTAGTAATCATACTACATAAAATCACAACATCATAACAGAATCCGAGGTTAATGTATTAAAATTAAGATAAAAGTTTTATGTACAATTCGCTTGAATTATTAGTCCTATGTGTACAATGATAAAAATATTCAACAAATTGGAGTAATAAAATCAACATCAAGCATCAATAAAGGATCAATAATATTTATACCGTCAATCAAATCAGCAGCAATACAATCAATAAAGTCAGAAATTAATACTGGGACCCCCAGAGGCAAGTCTCTCCACGTCCAGGATGAAACAAAAATTTTATTTAAAAAAATAGAAACTATCTAGGAGAATCACACCCATGACTATAATCCAACGGTAATAAACACTAAAAACTCCAAGGTAAAATTAAACAAAGTAACCAAGATTTAAGACTTTGGGTGAAAAGAATTTAGAAGAATGAAAAGACAAAAGTGGCTCAGGTTTCATCCTTTCGCATATAGTATTGCTGACAACAAAGGCCTCCATAAGTTTCTTAGTAGCAGATTTGATATTAATTAAATTTTTTAAACCAAGCAGCTTTATGAGCATCTGCAGCCTTTTCAGATGGAATTCTTTAGTTGGTAAGCAGTCAAAAACATAATTATGTAATACGATTACCGCACAGTTATGTGTCAGTGAACAGTACTTGCATAGTGTGGCAATCACTGAATGCCTGTGAGTCTCTGAATATGAACAAGAAATTCGACCCTCAGGTTGTCCGAGTTGCCCTTTTAACTTTCAGTAAACATTTGTGGTATTTGACATGAGAAGCTATGATATTGTCTTTATTTTCTAAAAAAGTGTCAGACTCTGAAAAGAATATTGTAGCATCCTTAATGAAATACAAAGCTAATGAAAAATGTCTTCCAACTCGTGTTCTCTTTTGACATTATACCACCAAACTGCATCAATTGTGGGCCAAATTCATAGTTAAATTTACATGCTAATAATTAATCCGGATGAGTTATATGTATTCTATTCTTGTATTTGTTTACCAGTCCGAATATAAGTATCCAGACTTTAAATAAGAGAAATATTAGTCAGAAGGTAATGATGTTGAGTGATAAAAAAAAAATTTAATTTATATAGAAAAAATTGGAAATAAAATAGTGGTAGCACTTATATGAACACATCTATGCACATCTAAATGTTTAATTTTATTTACTTTCTTCAATATATGTATCTTTAGAAAGCTAATTCAGATGTAAATGATTCTATAAGAGAAATCTATTCAAGAAATTTTACTCAATTATTTTCTAAGTAAAAATTGTCAGTCTTCGAACTCTGTCTCAACTCCAGAATGACTGAGTTCTTTTCAATTGAACAATAATGACGCCTGACATTATAGTTTAATTTATTTCAAACCATGAGCAAAATAAAAATTCCAAATTAGGAACACTGGTTGAATGATAATATAGCCGTGCGCCGTACATTGTCGTGAGTCATGCTACACTCATGTCCATAAATTAAGGATAATTCAGAATCACACAGAAATTGAACTCTAAAATAAAAATTTCACCTGTAGAATTATCACACACATCTTGAAGAAGAATATGCAAATTACAGGAAATCACCAGATGGCGCGGATAGAGGACGAGAGTGTAAGAGAGGGGTATATAAGGAATGGTGGCAAAGAAATAAATTGTTCACAAGCGCTTTAAAAGCCTTTCAGTGCAGTAACCGCATAGTTATGGCACAAAGGAAGCATTTGGATGATTTTTTACGTGGTAGAATTATCGGACGACTGGAATGTGGACGTACCCAGCTGGAAGCATCCGAGGAACTTGGAATCGCTCAGAGTGTCATCTCCAGGCTTTGGCAACGATGCCAAGATGATGGTAATGTGAGTAGATGTTACAGAACAGGTCGCCCCCGAGTTACAACGCCGAATGAGGACCGGTATTTGGCAGTTACTGCCAAAAGAAACAGACGGAGCATAGCATCAGACCTGTCTCGTCAGCTCTCTTCAGCTACCGGTACGACAGTTTCAAGGCAGACCGTGTACAGACGCTTAGGACACATTGGTCTATATGCTAGTAGGCCTGTCAGATGTGTTCCACTTACCGCAACTCACTGTCGCCTGCGATTAGCCTGGAGTAGAGAGCATGCATTGTGGACACCGCAACAGTGGTCTTGTGTGATGTTTTCCGACGAGTCCAGGTTTAGTTTGCAGTCTGATTCTCGCCGGACTTTCATATGGAGAGCGCCAGGTACCCGTTACCACCAAGAGAACACCACTGAACGACACCGTTACGGTGGTGCAGGATGGTTCGTTTGGGGAGGAATTATTCTTGGTTCCAGAACTGACCTGCATGTTCAGAGTGTAACGATGTCAGGCCACATCTATCGGGATGTCATTCTGGAACAACATGTACGTTTGTTTCGGGGCGCCATGGGTGCTGAAGTTCTGTTTATGGATGACAACGCCCGTCCTCACCGTGCAAACATTGTAGACGAATGCCTTCAATCGGAGGATATCACCCGTATGGATTGGCCAGCATACTCACCGGACTTGAATCCAATAGAGCATGTGTGAGATATGCTTGGCCGACGAATTGCAGCCCGCCAACCCCCTCCCACCTGTCTACCGGAACTTCGGAGGGCATTGCTTGATGAGTGGTGTAATATTCCCCAAGATCAGATTGATAATTTGATACTCAGCATGCCTAGGCGTTGTAAGGCCTGTATTGCATCATCCGGGAGACATACTCCGTATTAACCATCATACTAACCATGTTATACTGTTTTTTGTAAATAGGTTCTTTTTTGAAATTTGCTGCAGGGAGTAAAAATCGCAATTTTTATTAATTATGTCAAACATATAGCATCTGTTTTGCTCTTTACCTTTTGTTTAATAAATAGACTTTACAAATAAGTCAAATTTGTTTTGCTTCTGTCTCTTTCTTTGCCTGAACTTCATTATCCTTAATTTATGGACATGAGTGTAGATATATCTATACTTAGATATATCTATATTTTACTTGCCTCAATTGCTTTATCTTTAGAGTTTGTTCAGAATGTTTCTTATTCTGTTGCCTTTCTTGCATTCTGTGTAATTCAGCACTGATGTAATCTTTTGTTTGTATAGTAGACCCCGCTTAATGTGATCGCGGTTAATGTTATCATTCGCTTTATATTATCAAAAACCTCTGAAACCAACGTATTCAAATGTACACAAAATTATTCGTTTAATGTGATCACTACATCGTTTAATGTTATCAGTCTCTTTCTTTGCCTGAACTTTATTATCCTTAATTTATGGACATGAGTGTAGTTCAACGTGTATCGTTGCTTCTATAGAGGCGTAGTGTAGCCGGAATGACGTTCTAGGACGTCTTTCAAGAGAAATAAACAAGAAAAATTGCCCTTAAAGCAGCGGGATTTTTGTCACCCATCTTAGAGCGTACGGGCACTGCTTATTTTGCGACATCATTACATCACTGCTTCTATACCTCTTTTTTCATCTTTTTAAATTGAACTGAAACCGCGGTGGCCTAGTGGTAAGGTGTCGCCTCGGTCCGAAATCCGATTCCACCGAAGATCCGTCGTGAATTTGGCCTGTTGCACGTCAAATCATACTTAGGGGGACAAACATTCTCCCGTTGGTGCAGTGAGGAAGTTTGCAGGAAGGGTGCCAGCTCAGGTGTCGTCCTCATCATCTGACCGCGGTTCCAAATTACGAGGCCTGTCGCAAAATAGCCCTCGTGTTGCTTTGAAACGGGACGTTAATAGAACTAAACTGAATTTTACTATTTTTACCCTATTCATGCTATCATTTTATAAATTTTGTAACCAGGCAAGTGACTTGATTTAAATTATAAAATATTTTTAAATCTTCATAAAATAAAACATTTCT
>BGPR01018368.1:7947-30913 GCA_013235015.1 Araneus ventricosus | reverse complement strand
AAACACAATTAAAATTAATAAAACAGCTGACTTGTGTTGATTTTTTTCTTAAAACGATCGTGTACTACTAACTTTTTCGTTGGTTGCTCAGTATTTTTCTTCCGACAACATTTAAAATTCTTTTTTTTCAATGTAGTCAAAAGGTATTTTTCTTCCGACAACATTTAAAATTCTTTCTTTTCAATGTAGTCAAAAGGTATTTTTCTTGACCAAGAATTTTTAGAAGTATCATGTTCCAAAAGCATTGCATAAAAGTTTGGAAACTTAGAATCTAGATGACTTCTTCTTTTTCCTTTGATTTCATTGGATATAGAAGCAAGGTTGAGGTTTTTTTGCTTGCTTGATGTTTCTTGGTGACTTCTGTATATGTGGTGGATGGATTTGGGGATTTTCTCTGCAAAGCAGGATGATTTGCTGTGATGCTGGTGACTTGGATGAGGTGCTTAATGCCGTTTCGGTTTGCTGTCCGATAGACCTGGATTTCGGTGGTGGATTGGTTTGTTTGTTGTTTGATTGCAAATGTTTTGCCTTGGTCCCCAGATGGTCCAGGATTGAGTTTGCGTCTTGCTGCAATGAGATGGGAAGGTGAGGTTTGTGAACAGTAGAGGATTTCCTGGGCACCGTCTGAGTATTTACTATAATTCTGAGGCTTTCCAGAAGTTTTATGAAAGATGCGTTTTCATTGTGAATGGGAGCAGAGGGGGCTGCATTGTCAGAAACTGACGAGAAGGTGGATGAGGAAGAATTGTTTCTTTTTCTCCCTGCACTAGGGCTGCTTGTAAAGTTTACTTCCAGAATCTTTGAATGATCTGGATCTTTTACCGAAGTGAGGGAATTGTTCTCATGGATTTTTAAATCATGAGTCACGATGGCACTAAAAATTACTAGGCTAGCTATAAATGCACTTATTGGAAGACAAAAAGACTTATGCAGAGAAGGCTGCAGGGGCAGTTATTCCCCAGTCGCCTGACTTGGTGTTATTAGTGCCGTGCAAGCAATGTTACCAAAAGAACAACAAAACACAATCTTAGTTAAAAATATGAGGCATGGTATTCACAGGGGAAAGTGATGTGGATTGGCAGAAAGAACAGCTGATCGAAGGTCCTTGCTATGCCTGAGAATTACACATACAAATACATTTACAAGAAGGCTCATGGATGAGAAACTGGAAATTGGAATTTTGATTTTAGGAGTAGTAGGAAGTGTGGGTAACATACAAATGTGGAGAAACTTTTTCAAACCAGCGGGAGTGGTCTCCCCTAAACTTTCTCGTATACTTCTCGAAAAAAGTGCTGTTCCCCCTCCCCCCGCGGGAATAAAAAAATTCGAATCTATTGTAACCCAGGATCCAATGACTATCAAAAAATATTTACGTAAAAAAATCAAATTCGAAGAGATGCGTTCCGATTAAATGAATACCGATTTCTACTCTTTCTTGGCTCAAGGACAATCCTTCCGCGTGCACAGATTGCTACGAAGTACGTTTGCCCATGGAGAATCGGATGAAAAAAAACGCCAAGCAGGAGTCAATAAACATCGTGCACAGAAGATTGCGTTCAATACGCATGCGCGTGGAGATAGTGGACTCGCTGCGGAGATGCTCGCTCGGACTGCGCTTATACAGACCGACCGACAGTCAACCTTTTGACGGATTTGGCCCAAAATTTGATACGGACCTACATTCATGGCGATAAAACTTTGCACCAAATTTTATCCATATAGCTATTCAAGTTTTTGAGTTATAGTGTTCACATGACTTCGGACAGACAGACTTCCCTTTGACGGATTTTGTCCAAAATTTGACAGAAACCTACAAATTATGTTTAAAGACCACATACCAAATTTCTTCCCCGTAGCTCTAATAGTTTTCGAGTAATCGTGTTCACAGACACACAGACATAATTCCAAACGATTACAACACTTTCTCTTTGTATACTTCGTATACGATAAAGTAAAAAAGGAGATCCAGTTTTAAAACTAATTAAGGAAACTGGTTGGTTGCAAATGAAGAGTTCTAATTCGGGATGCAAACTTATGCCTAACTATTTTTTTTATTTTATTTTCATTTTAATTTTTTTTATTTAAAGCATCTTTTTGCCTCAATGACAAAAATAGAGCAAAAGTTCTATTCAGTATCAAAAAGATAGAGTACAGAGGTTTACTGTGGAGGTCGATTAAGATTCCTTTAGATTCAGTTAATATTTCAAAAATATTGTTTAAAAGCGATTAATGGTAAACTTAAGACACAGCGTATTAAAAGTAAAAAAAGAAACATATTTTCAAAAAGTGACAGTTTCCCCACGTAATCGGAATACAAATATGAAAACAAAGATACAAATGAAACATACAATCGTTTATAGTTAATCGGAATACAGATATAACAAAAACATACAAATGTGTATATGCAATCAGAATACACAAATCGTATTCATTGGAACATACAAATGTGTATATGTAATAGGAACATATAAAATACAGAATGTATGATATTATGACATTATGATATTCTGTTATTTTTTAAGGTTTTCCTTCTTTTATAAACATATCTGCAAACATAGCATGTATGAGAACTAAATAAAATCTTTTTCAGAAAAAACAAGTTCAAAACTCCTTGAACTAGTTTTTAATTTAACATTTCAAAAAATATATATAATGATGACAAAATAGGTAAATAATATCATAGCAAAAATAACGAAAAGAAGCAAATTAACAAATCTTCTTCGATTTCTGTTAGGAAAATAAAAAATAAACTTATTTTTAAAGGAAAAGGTTTGATTCTCAAAGCAGAAGGAACCAAAATAAATTTTTTACTAGAGTTCATCAATCACTTTTAAGAAAACCAGATATAAAATATTATAAAACAATGTTAAATGCTTCATTTACATTCTAAGGCATTCTTTTGTCAAATAAAGATATATTTAACAAAAGCAAATATATAAAAATGTTATAAAGATTTGTTAAATAAATTTTTCCATGAATATCTCAATGCCTTTGAAGTTCTATTGCCTTTTTCTTGTTTTCCTCACGGTTCTTTCCTACAAAAAGGAAAGTTTAAAGTAAAGACACAAATAGCTGGTGGCTAAAAATGATCAAAGGATATAGAGCTGATTTGATAATGTTTATTGAAGGAAGTAACGGTTTGTTCATGCTGTAATCTCTACTTCTTCAAAAATAATTCCGAAACAGCAAAAAAAGTAACTAATGATTATAATGATTTCAATTACGGTCAAATTAACAATTAAAGCATTTCCTTCATGTTTTTCCATTAATATTAATTAAAGCTTTATAAGAAAAGAAATTATCGCTATATCTTTGTTTCTTTTAATCATTACTCTGTTAATTACTCTAAAATTAAACAATAAGATACAAATTTTTAATTTTTAAATCAGATATGTTTCATATTTTTAAAATGTACCAACGTGGCTAATTTTTCATATCCGAAATAATTGTTGCATTTAAATCTCAGTGTATAATACTGTAATACTATGAACAAATATATAGTTTCTGATACTGACTAAACTTTTTTATTTCTAGCGCAGAAGCAAATTCCAAGTATATAAAGATAGGAATTACATAGAAATATGACCATTTCTAGAAAAGTTATCTTGGTATCCACTACATTGTCGTCTTGAAATCGCCAAAAGGTGACTTGCAGTGATAAAGGTGATCTCTATGAATTATCCTATATCGTAAAGAGGGCAGAAAAGTTTGTCATTTATACCAACACGATGGACTTTCTCTGACAAACTATCAAAACCCGCTAAGAGGCAGAAATGCTTATGATCTAAAATGTCAGAAACATTTAGGAGATCTTCAACACTAAATTAATCTTTTGCAGCAGCTGTGTTTTTAATTGTTATTCTATAAAATATAAAGCTTTATAGAATGGTAAGAGAATTAATAACCTTTTGGTTGAAACAATATCGAACCCTTTTAGGAAAGAAAATCAACGTGTTTATTCCTTCATCAGAGCGTCGAGGAATCCAGTGAAGTACTACACGTTTACATTTTGAATTCAACAAGCTAAAAAATTCCTGATATTAGAGGATTTCATCTGAAGTAAAAGACCATTAGATACCAAAAGGCTGCTATCAGAACGAAAAGCCATTTTATCAAATTTTTCATTTAAATCTAACAGTTGTTTCAGGCAAATCGAATGAGTTTCGCATCTTCGTCTAAAGCTGTTAAAAATTTTTTTCTGCAAAACTATAAGAGGAAGAGAGACTCGAAAAGACTTTTGAACCCGGAATCAAAATTTTCCAAAATAGAAAAGAGCCAACCATGTAAACATACATCCAGTCACATTTTGGGTGTTTCACGCAATAGAAATATTTCTATATACAAGGTTCCCACTTATATCCGTTACACCACCCACCCTTAACTTCTAAACGGTGACAGATTAGGCCATAGAGTTGGTGTCTAGATATAGTAAAAAGGCGATGCGCTACTCGATGAAACAACTTACAACACCATCTATCGGCAAATTTTGGAATTAGCGGTCCTATCTCGTAAACGGTGAAAGATAGGAGAAAAAAGTCAATTAAAATGTTGTAGAGCACTTTCGATTTAGGACGAAAAGGTACATTGCGCACATTAATACTCAAAACAGAATGTAAAAAATGAACGTTTGTTTGATTGTGATTTTCAACACCATGGCGTAGTGGAACGCGAGCGAAGCGAGAAAAGGCCACCTTATAAGGTGGTCTTTTCTCGCTTACGGACTAAATACAATGATGGCGCCCCTCCGCATAAGATTTCAAACGTTAAGCAGTACCTAATGGAGACATTCCAGAATCAAGTCATCGGGTATGGTGGTTTCGTAGAATGGCCCCCGCGCTCAACTGACTTGACCCCATTGTACTTCTTCATATAAGGACACATAAAAGGGCAGGTATATGCGACCCCTCCACCAACATTGCAGGATCTTCGACTACGCATTACTGATGCTTGTGCCTCCGTAACACCTGCCATGTTGCACAATGTGCAGAGAGAAATCCAGTCCAGAGTGCAAATTTGTATAATGGCTAACGGAGAGCATTTTGAGTAATATAAATAAATGGTCTGAAGACAGGGACATATCTCAGTTTCTTTCTTCCACTCTTTATGACATGACAATTTTCGAAATCGTGACCAAACAAATGTTCATTTTTTGCATTCTGTTTTGAGTATTAATGTGCGTAAGGTATCTTTTCGTACTAAATCAAGAGTGCTCTACAATTTTGTAATTGACTTTATTCCCGTATCTTGTACCGTTTTTGAGATAGGACCGCTAATTCCAAACCTTGCAGATAGATGGCGTTGTAAGTTGTCTTATCGAGTAGCGCATAGCCTTTTTACTATACCTAGACACCAACCTTATGGCCTAAGCTGTCACAGTTTAGAAGTTAAGGGGGTGTAACGGATATAAGTGGGAACCCTGTATACAACAGTATTTTATTTTTGATCTTGCTTTCTCAAGTAATTAGTAGGATCACCGGGTACATTCTTCTTAAAAATTTCAATTAAATATTTTATACCTAGTTTGTTCTTAAAGCCTTCTTCGGCAAATTATTTTTGAGTTTCAAATTTTGATAGATATTTAACTCGCACCAATTTAAAAGCATTATATCATTCAGTTAATTGTGCTATTAGCCTCCCTCTCTCAAAGAGCAGCAGTGTTTTAAAATGGAGGAACTATAAAAATCATTTCATCATTAACTGCATTTACCACAAAATTGCAAGCTTTGAAAATAAACTTATTCAATATGCAAAAAATAATCCAAACCATTAGTTTTTAAAAATGGGGAAAAAAACCTTGATAAGGTACTTAAAGTAACAATGAAAACTATTTGAATTTCATTACAACAATGAACATTATTGTTGCAAAATATACTTATTTTTTTTTTGCTTTTTAAATTAAAGAACAATATTGTTCAGTAATGAAACTGATATCATTGTAACGAGATTTTTTTTAATTTTCAGATGGTATAAAAATCATAATATTTTCGGAAGTTATGAAAGAAGAACGCAAAAATTTGTCTTAATTTTTAGTTAATTAAAATTTCAAAAAAGGGCGGATATAGATGAGGCTTGAGTTAATTTAAATGACTGCAAGAAAAAAATTCAACTTATTATCATCAAAGAGGAGAAAAAAATCTTAAAACATGGTTCAAAGAATATAAAGAGAGTTTTTCTAAAGGAATTATGATTGCTGTTGGTTTTTCATATAATGGCAAAATAAAAGTTAGGAAAGTGGATAAAAATGTTGAGATCAACTCCACATACTATCAGGAGCATATTTTATCCACAAATATGAAATAGTATCTCTTTACCCACAATGCCATCAGTCAGCAGACCTACACCAGAACAAAGCAAATAGCCGCACATCACAATCCACTGTTAATTTCCTGGAAAAAATAGAACAAGAAATGGGTATTAAGACAATAACCTTTAATGATATTCCTGGTAAATAGTTCTGTATCTCCCATGAATTTTTGCGATTTTGGAATTTTAAAAATCACATTATCCAAACGTCGACCTACAAACCTTTGTGGGCTTTGGAAAGCTGTGCAAGAGGTAAGTGACTAAATACCTCTTCCGATACTACAAAAATCATTATTGTCATGGAAGTTACGATGTAAATATATTGTTAAGAATACAGGGTATCAAACTGAACATTTAAAACACAAAAATATTATGCTAAATAGTTCTGTAAATACCATTAAAATCGTCTAAAAATGTGCGAACATCCTCTGTATATATAGAGAGAGATATATAAAGAAGAGATAGAGATGGAAACCAATTTTGAATTAAACTCTTCGATGTAGTTAATCCTTTTGTAGACTTTCACAAACATGTAAAAATAAATAAATAAATTATATTATTTTTAAAAGTTAAAAAGGAGAATAAAAAATCATACAATTGCGGGTTTCCGCTGTCAATGTATTAAAAACGTTGAAATATGAAATTGTGGATGAAAAAATTTTAACTCTTTAAAATGTCTCGGGAAGAAGATTCGCTGTCAAAGCTCTTTCCTTTCCCCGTCATGAAACATAGATTTGTATTTTTCATTCTCTGTTTTATCCAATGAGGGTCTCTTTTTCTCTAGAAAACTTCAAACTTTCTTTAGTTTTTCTTACTTTCGAAATTTTGTTTAGATTCCTTCTTTGCATGAAAGAAGCATTTAAAACAACTCCACTTTTTGTATAAACTTTCCCTTTTTTTTAAGGAAAATTCTAAAAGTTTTGAGATAAAAATAACTCCGTCATTTCTACTTCAAGGAAAGAGCCAGAGCCCTACACATTCTTTTCTGAAAAATTGCTTAGGATTAAATTTTAGTCATTCGTTTCTATATAAGTTTTCAAAACTCCAGTGATATGACTACAGTGCTTGCTTTAAATAAATAAAAGTAATCAAGTTTGCAGAACTATAATTTATTAGAAAGTATTACCAAGTTCATTATTCCTGTATTATTTACGTTCTATTTTGAAACAAAAAGAAAGAGCTGAGAATTTTGAAATGTGATCAGATGACGAGAACGACCCCTGAGGTGGCACCCCTTCTCCAAATTTCCACGCCACATCAGCAGCAGAACTTTTGACACTCTACGTCAGATTTAACGTGCATTGTATCAGATCTACATACTTTGTGGTTCTTCGGTGGGATCTGATTTCGTACTTCAAACTCTCTGGTTCTGAAATCGAGACTTTGCCACCACTCTACCGTGGCCATAAGATCTACCAAGATAGTTCCTTGTGTGCTTTTCGTTAAACTTATTGAGAGAGTCAGCTGTTAGTAAAATCTAAATTATCTTATCAATATGCATAATTTTCGTATTTTTCTGACAGTATTTCTAGAAGTCTCAGTTGTCAAAATGAATTAAAAACCACAATATTATAGTAGTCCTTTTCATGTGTAAAATAAACTTTTTTGCTTGGAATAATCTCGAATTTAAAAATTTCAATTCATATTATGAAAACTGTAAACTGCAATTCAATATGTTTGAAATTGCTTGCGTTCGAACGATATATTTACGGGTGTTGGTCAAAATCCCAACATCTAAAATCCCGACAAATTAACATCTAAATCCAAACTCTTAATTTGACCTAATTAGATTTGAACCATGTTTAGCTAAATTTAGAATAAAAATAACTAACAATTTTAATCACTATATTATAAAAATTATTCCATTTCCGAGGTAAATTTGACAAATTGAAATGATGATTTAAGAAATTTATTTTGTTAACAAAAAGAGAATACACACTCTTTATAGATTTAAATAGCATGGGGGCGCGCAAACATAGTGTTCACAAAAGAAATTGTAAACTTAATTCCACGAATTCGATTCTGTTGAACGATTGGGACTGGGATGGACTCTTGTCGAGATTTCGGACAGTCCCAATTTGAATTCCCTCGGAATTTCGTCTGTCGATATTCTTTTAGCTAGTCGGAATTATGTTCGAATACCTATATTTATGCACGGTATGTTATGGAAAATGTAATTTTCTACATGTTAAAAATATCATTGTTTCAAACTACATTTTCAATTTTTCTATTGCTTGAATTGCTGCTACTTAGCTGAAATACTTTTCTACATATCCAGTGTCTTAACGAATTTCACAACACAAATTAATGTGTTATAAAGATGAATAAATAAAATGAAAATGCAGTTTCCCATTTCTCCGCACACAGTATCAAATGGACACTTTTTTCCTTCCAGATGTTTCAAAATCTTCTATATTTTCCAGAACAATAAATTATCTTTATTCTAATTTCCAAACAGTGTAGTAACAATATTTTATCTTGCTGGGCCTTCACACTCGTTTAATGTTATGCTACATTGAAATTTGTAATCCGTCCATAGTTGTCCAGCAGTGTATATTTCTACAACCTGTGGATGTTGTGATTAGTTACTAAAAACAAAGGAGAATGTGTGTCTGTATGTGTGTTTGCGTTCTACAGGGCAGACCGCTGGACCTAGAACTAAAAACTTTAAAACAAATATACTTCGGAGGGCGATAATGCTTACCTTGAAGCCTTTTCTTTGAAATTTTAATTAGAATTTTAGTTAATTAAATATTAAACGAAATTTTCATGATTTTCCTTGATAACATCCGAAAAGCACAATTGTAGCACAAAAATGATTTTTACACCTTTTAAATATTCCAAAATTTCTATATTCAACGGTTTCAAGTAAGTTGCCGTGCAATTTTTCTCTAATTTTAATAAATTTTTAAAAAATATTTTAGGCATAATATAAAAAATACTTTTCATTGTTGAAATGAAATTCAAACCGTTTTCATTGTGTAAACAAATATTTAATTACGAATTTCTCTTCCATTGCTGAGAGCTATTTTGATGAATTTTTCTTGTTTCATTTCATCTATTTTTCTGTGAAATCTGTAATCAAGATCCTCTAAGATATTAAGTGTATTAGGAAAAATATCCATTATGCTGAAAGATTATGGTAAATGTTTTCACTTTTTATCAGCATGTCTTACTCTAACTAACATGCGGCTGGAAGTAAATATTGAAATAAAATGCATATTTTTCGTAAGGAATAAAAAATCGAAGTTAGCGCCGTGCAGTTAAATGGTACATGGCACGGACTCTGTTAGGTAACGCGCAATTCAAGCGCCACCTACTGTTCCCGACATCTAATCAACCATTACCTACTGAGGTCGGAGTGAAAGCAGCCACCCACCTGAGCTGTGGCTCGTATTCGATATGGTGATCAAAACACATCATCTGCCCTTGCAGAGTGTTAACCTGTGAACTATCTAAAATCCGCCCCTGCGTATCTATGGTAATTCTAATAACTATCCGCCCTTGCGGAATGATTATCTGTTATTCACCCGCTCCAGCGGTGAAGTAGTTAAAAGAAAACTACCCAACTAGTGTTTTATTCTTTACAATATGTTGAGTGTCAAATAAATTTATTTTTCTACTATCGACGACTTTTCTATGAATAACACTCAACATAAATTTGGTCCGTCGATTGCCAAAGGATTATTATTTTTAAAGCCATGAATCCAGAAATAACGGCATTAAATAGGTTGCATGGAGCGCTTAGACAAAGCGTCACAAAACTGGAAAATTACATAAAGCAAGGTGCTTCAGAAGATAAAGTGGTGTTGGAAACGGAACTTACGAAAGTGGACATTATGCGAAAAAAGCTTTTTGATCTCCAAAAACGATATTATGAATTACCACCAGAAACTGATGAAGCTATAGAACAGATGGAAACATCTCTGGAAGAAATGGAGGTAAGTCTAAAATACCTCATTTCTAAATATTGTCGCGTAGATAAAGTTAGCGTGGATAATCAATTGGATGCATCGAATGAATAGAAGACAAAGCTCGCTAATCTCAACTCATGACTTTATCTCCTAGAACTAAATATTACATCTGCTTATATAAAGTTTGCGAAACAGTTAATAATACAGTTACAGTTAATAAGCATAACTAAGGGGTAATTTACATATAAGAAATTTACATAAATGCTATTTTGCATATAAATTAAATAATCGAAATAATAATTGAAAACATAAAAGTCCAGGGATTCGAACCCGAGTCCTTTGGCATCGTAGAGCAGCGCTCTAACCATTCGACGACCGTGACATTTCTCCCTCCTTAGGAGGAGTCAGCGTCCCGCTGTAATCTGGTCTGGCTCCTTGTGACAGGTCTAGGAATCCTGTGCGCTCCTGCGTCATCTAGTTGTCTCTGTGGATCACAGTAGGGTTTCAACCTCAGGACGTGGACTATGTCTTTTTTACTTTGTCGTCTGCTAGTCACTTCTATACTTTGTACTTCGTATGTTACGTCAGATAGGAGTCGAGTTATTCTGTAAGGACCGAAGTAGCGTCTAAGGAGCTTTTCGGAAAGTCCCACTTTTCGTACTGGGGTAAATACCCAAACTAAGTCACCAACATTGTAATTGACTGGTCGGTGCCTCTCGTCATACCGTATCCACTGCTTGAGCGTCCAGGATGTGTAGTTTCGCAAGCTGCCTAGCTTCCTCAGCTCTAGTGATCAGCTGTTGTACATAATTATCGGCATGATTTTCTGTGTCATGTGGAAGAATTACGTCGAGGGGAGTCACAATATCTCTGCCATGTACGAGAAAGAATGGGCTAAATCCGGTGGTGTCTTGTTTTGCCGAATTATAGGCGAAAGTCACAAAAGGTAGGATGGTATCCCAATTTCTTTGTTCGACATCTACGTACATGGACAGCATATCTGCTAGTGTTTTGTTGAACCTTTCTGTTAAGCCATTCGTTTGTGGATGATAGGCGGTCGTTAGAAGATGAGACGTCTGGCACAATTGATTGATGTCTTTTACAAGATTGGATAAGAAGGAACGTCCTCGATCACTTATCATTTCTCTAGGGGCACCGTGCTTCAGTATGATTTCTTCAACTAGAAATTTAGCAATTTCTGTTGCCTCAGCAGTTGGTAACGCTTTAGTAACTGTGAATCTTGTCAAGTAATCGGTACAAGCAATGATCCACCGGTTCCCGTTTCGTGTAAGCGGAAAGCGTCCAAGAAGATCTACTCTAATTTTATTAAATGGTATATCAGGGGGTTTAATAGGATGAAATTGTCCTGATGGAAGTTGAGGTGGAGATTTTCGTCTTTGGCATTCTCTGCAATGCGACACATATCGGCGTACGCTCCCATATAATCCTGGCCAACAGTACTTCCTCCTTATTCGGTCGTACGTTTTGGCAAATCAGAGATGACCGGAAGTTGGAGCATCATGAAGACTCTTCAAGACATCACGGCGGAGTTGTTTCGGTATCACCAAAAGCCATTGTTGTCTCATAGGATCATAGTTTCTTTTATACAGTACATTGTTTCTCATCTGATAACTTTGGTAACCGTCACCTTTCTCGAGAGTTCTAATCATGTACTTCAAGTGTTTATCTTTTAGCTGCTCTTTTCTATAATCTGTGATAGCAGCAAGGGAAGGAATTTCATCACAGTTCTCGACTACTGATTCGAAAAGAGGCTTTCTTTACAATGAATCAGCATCGGAATGTTTACGGCCGCTCTTATAGACGATGTTGATATCGTACTCCTGCAACCTCAAAGCTCAGCGTGCAAGTCTTCCGGAGGGATCCTTGAGATTGGCTAACCAGCACAAAGAGTGGTGATGCGTTACTACGGTGAAGGGTCTTCCGAAGAGATATGGTCTAAATTTACTGATAGCCCAGACGACAGCAAGACACTCCTTCTCGGTCGTAGAGTAGTTCTTTTCGGCAGCTGTCAGAGACCTGGATGCGTAGGCTAATGGTCTTTCTTTACCGTCTTGGACCTGTACTAATACCGCGCCAATGCCATATCCGCTAGCGTCCGAGTGTATCTTTGTTTCTGCGTTTGGAAGGAAATGTCCCAAAACAAGACCACTGGTCAGTAACTTCTTGAGAGTTAAGAAAGATTCCTTTTGCGGTGTTCCCCATGAAAACTTGGCATTTTTTTCAATAAATCATGCAAGGGCTTTGTGATATCGGCAAAGTTTGTGATAAACCTCCGGTAATACGAGCACAGGCCCAGAAAACTTCGGACATCCGAGACATTTTCTGGAACAGGAAACTTCGTTACGGCAGCTGTCTTTTGAGGATCTGGATAGATTCCATGTTCATCAACTAGGTGTCCCAATATCGTAAGTTTCTTCTTGCCGAAAGAGCATTTGTTGGAATTTAGCGTTAGACCTGCCTCTTGGATACATTTCAAAACCTTCCTCAAACGACGTTTGTGTTCCTGGAAATTCGGTGCATACACAATTATGTCATCGAGATAGCAAAGACAGATATTCCACTTGAGGCCTCGTAGTACCGTGTCCATCATCTGCTCAAATGTAGCTGGGGCATTGCATAATCCGAATGGCATGACTTTAAATTCATAAAGGCCATCTGATGTCACAAATGCAGTTTCCCTGTCTTTATCGTCGCTTCTATTTGCCAGTAGCCTGACTTCAAATCCATCATGGAGAAAATTTTTGCACCAGCTAGGCAGTCTAAGGCGTCATCGATGCGTGGCAGGATAGACGTCTTTCTTGGTCGATTTTGTTCAGTCTTCTATAATCGACACAGCGCCATTCCTGCATTCTTCTTTCACAAGCACGACTGGAGACGACTGGCCGTGTCTGACGTATATTACGACTTCTTTCAAGCATCTGTTGTACTTCATTTTCAATCGCACGTCTCGATGGCTGATGTACGGTAAGGTCTCTGCTTTATTGGGGCGTTGTCACTTGTTTCAATCCTGTGCTTCACAGCATTGCATCTGGATTTTCTCGATTTTGTTAATGTCAAAATGTACCAAATTCTTCAATAGATGCAGTAGTTCTTCTTTCCTCAAAAGAGATCAATTCTTGCCCAAAAATTCCTTTTTAATTTTTGTCGGGTTATTCTCGACCTGGTCTTGTGTTCTTTAGAGATGTAGCGGTCTTCAGCTTTTTTTATAGGGAACAAATGGCGTCGTTTTCTATAGTCGTCAAGCAGGTATTTTTTTGTCCTTTGGAATCAGTTGGTTTGTCGAGAGAGATTCGTACCCATAATTTACAGCGACCATATAACGTTGTGAATTGACGCTGGAATAGATAACTCTGCTTTCCTTTTGTGAGAACTTTGTCACCAATAATAAAGCCTCATCTACGTCATAATATCTGGATTAGAGTACATATTTTCTTCGCAGAATTTGCTTCAATTAGGTAATCTGCTTCCGACAGCAAGGAGAAATCTGATTTGCCTGAGAAGATATGTTGTCAGAATTTCTGCAAGTTGAAGCTCTTCCTTTCCACAATCTGTGTGGCATCAGTGGCACGGAAAAGTCCATCAGTATCATTTGATAACACTGCGGAAACACTAAGAAATTCAAAAGGCTACAGTTCCATTCAAGTTTACTTTTAAAACACATTGTCAGGCGACTACAGGTTTTCCACATGCAGTTTTCGGTGTGGGTCCAGTCTCCCAGTAAACATAGGAGCATTCAATTGTCGGCGTAGTGCTGGAGTATAACGGGTAATCGGCACCTGAATAAACGAGGGCTTTACACTGCTCACAATGACTGTATTATGGGTAGGTATTCTTTTTTAACTTAGTTGCCAATGTACGTCGGAGGATTTTCTTCAGTACAGAGGCCTCACCTCCTGCACAGGTCGCCTGGTTAGTTTTCCTCAGTAGGTCGACTTGTGGAGAAAACCCGACAGCAAAACGACTGTGATTGTCGGCGGTAGAGAACGTCGAGGTGAGCGAGGTGCTCACAGAAGCTGGAGGAAGTCGTCGGCTGCGCGTAGCTATCGCTGAAAGCTTTGTGTCGATTCATTATCCGCATCTCGTCGGGGGGTTGAATGTTCGTGCGGCTCTTGACTCTGCAAATATTTTGCTCTCCCTACAGTACCTCAAAACGTGTCCTGGGCGTCACGTGATGTGTTGCCAGAGGCACATTTGCTGTCCAGTTCTCCTGCGGTCGGTTTGCCTGGAGCAGCACAATTTACAGCTACGTCTTGGCGGCGATCTAACTGAGACTGAAACTGAAGTGGTGTTGCGTCGAGGAATAGAGTTGCGTTGTCTCAGGCATGAAAGTGGTGCCAGAGTCTCCACCAACCTCTTCTCAGACCATAGATGCTAGCAATGCGGTGGCGACTCATGTTCATCATTCGGTAGTATTGTATTTTCGGTAAGACCTTCCGTTCCTCCTTACAATTTCACGTATTAAGGATCTTATGTCACCAACATTTGTCTGTTTTGGCTGACACTGCCGAAACATTGTTAACCTCTGAAATCTTGTTCGGTGATACGTCTTCGTCAGAGACTTTCTATCTCACGGCATCTTTTTACAAATAAATCGACTCTCTAAAGTCTGAACTAACAGAGTCACCGAACAAGTCTCTACTATGCCCTTCATGAGATGCGCCACTTTTCTCGTCTTCTGACATGAAGGATTAGCTTTCCGGCACAGAAAGAGTACGTCTTGGATCTTGATTCGAACGTCTCTCAATTTGCACAGGTACGTGGTAAGAGTCTCTCAGCTTGGTCGCAAATCTCTATTCAGCAAAACGTATTGCGCAGAGGAATTCTTGAACGTAGTAAAATTGGGAAAAGTGTCCTCATTGTTGTCGAACCACTGTCGGGCGGCTGTTCCAGCGGATAGAAAATAACGTTCTTCCAGAGCACATCTGATCATCCCAATGGTTATAGGTGGCGATTCGTTGAGAAGATCTTTCAGCCAGTTGTTAGCGTCTTGTTGTCATCTCCCGAAAATGCAGAATTTCTATGAGTAGCTGGTATCAGGATCGGTACTGGTGCTGGTGGAACTCTAACAGGAACGGAGCTGGGCAATCATCAAGCGAACGGCGTAGTTTCCTTCGACTCAGGCATTTTCTCGGACCTCAATTGGATCCAGTAATAGGCTAAAACTCTGTAGGATGTCCTTGAACACGTCGACTTCTGCGTAGCTCTTCCCGTCGTGTTTATCGTGCTTAGCGCCTCCACCAAACTGTCGCGTAAGATAAAGTTAAGCGTGGATAATCGATTGGATGCATCGAGATGAATAGAGACAAAAGCTCAGCTAATCTCAACTCAAGACTTTATCTCCTAGAACTAAATGTACATCACCTGCTTATATAAAGTTGGCAAAACAGTTAATAATACAGTTGCAGTTAATAAACGCAACAAGGGGTAATTTACATATAAAAAGAAATTTACATAAATGCTATTTTTGCATATAATTAAATAATCAAAATAATAATTGAAAACATAAAGTCGAAGTTCGAACCCGGGTCGCTGGCATCGTAGAGCCAGCGCTCTAACCATTCGACGACCGTTGACAATATAATAGTGATGATGGAGTACTAAACTCAATATTAAAGAAAATAAAACTGGAAGAAGTTACTTAGTGTTAAATTGCCATAAATTCTACTTTCCACTAAAATTGCGGAAAGTATGGAAGGAATTTAGTAACTTTAAAATCTCAGTTTATTGGTTTAATAGAAGATAATGATGGGTTGAGTAATACTCAAGTTATATATGATCTTCATTAACTGGAGACAGTGGCGAATCAGTGGAGGGGCTATCGGGCTGCAGCCCCAGGCTAAAAAAATTCTTGGTTAATTTAAAAATCTATACAACTGTTGATCTTAGTGCATTCACTTGGCAAAATAGTAATAAACTCAGTAACATTGCTTTCTGACGACAGGCTCGAAGAATTTTCCTACTTTTCTAGTCATTCCACTGCTGCACTTGTAGCGTTGGGCGGTCGAAAATATTTTTTTTGGCCAGTTATTTCATTGTATTTTTTATTAAATTATCAGAAAATTGCTTAGTGTTCTTTATTATTCTTATTGTCAGGAGAGGAAAGTCTGTAATGTTAAGTGTTTTGGTTTATATTAAGCCATGAGTTTGACATTCGTCACTACGATACAAAATTTTATGACCTCAGCCCCCCAGACCCGAATCCTGGATTCGCCACTGACTGGAGAAGCTAGCTCATACAAACCACGGTGATACTTATAAATCGCTATTAAAAGCTCCTCGAAGATCGTTACGAAAACAAGAGAGCGGTTGTTGATTCTCAAATATTAAGTTTAATTAATACAGAAAACAAACTATGAGTCAGCAGAAAGATTTAGAAAATTGTTGAATACTGTTAAAAAGAATTTTAGAACACTAAAAACTTTAGAATATGAATAAACAATCTTTGATGTATTGATCATAAGTTGATTCTCCAGAGAGTGGACAAAGAAACTAGAAAACAATTTGAAATAACTTTGAAGAGTAAAGAAGTACCTCATCTTGATAATTTTTTGACTTTTTTGGAAAATCGTAGTCTTGTCTTAGAATACGTAAATAAAAATGTATCATCTAGGTCATTTTCTAAAGATCAATCATATCATAAAGGGTTCAGTAGCAGTGATAAACAGAAAACAAAATATCATCAATACGCCAAACCTAATAAATCATTTGTGGTTGGTAGAGAAGATAAAATTAAACAATGTTTATTATGTAATAAAGATTTTCACCCTATATATAGATGTTTTAAATTTCAGAACATGTCTATTCATGAAAGAATCAAGTATGTTACAAAAGAAAACATTTGTAAAAATTGCTTAAACGCCCATAAGGGTATTTGCAGAAGTACTTTAACATGTCGGATTTGCAATTCCAAAACGCATAATACGATGCTTCATCAAGGTCAAACTACCGCGGAAACACTCGGCGACCACGCGGCGCCAATTAAGCCTCACAAATCTGATGGTAGTATAAACAGCGCGCAGAATTCTTCTGGCTGTGTTGAAACAAATCCTGAACATTTGCTGACTGCCTCAATTTCTTATAACTCTCAATAAAAATCGGTTATTCTAAGTACCGCTGATATTTATGTTAAGAGTGAAAATGAAAGATATAAATTACGGTGCCTTTTGGATTCTGCTTCTGCCAGTTGTTTGCTCAGTAATAGAGCTTGCAATCTATTGAATTGAAAGCGAGAACCTTTCAAGACATATATTACTGGTATTGGGGGGAAACAGCCAAGAAATCAAGGCCAGAGTAAAAATAAATATTTCGAATGAAGAAGAAACTTATTCGCGCAACTGCGAATTCTTGATTGTTCCTCGCATTACATCATTAATCCCATCACAAAAAATAAATATTTCGAACATTGCAATTCCCAATCACGTTAAACTAGCTGATCCAAACTTTTGTATTCCTGGCAAAATAGATATGTTAATTGGATGTGATATATTTTTTGATTTACTTAAGGCAGAAAAAATTAGATTAGCTAATGGTAATTTAATATTACAAGAATCAGAATTAGGATATGTTGTATCGGGAAAATTGCCGACTGAAGTCACTCCCAACTATTGTTGCGTTGCAGTTGAGACAAATTTGGATAATGCAATAAAAGAATTTTTTGAAATTGAATCTTTTCCGACAGATTCTTTCGATTCAACCAAAAGTGAAGAAGAAAAATTCTGTGAGGGAACACTTTTTACAAACTCATAGTAGGACGAAGTCAGGAAGATACATAGTTTCCTTACCTATGAAAGAAAATGCAGATTCCGTATTAGGAGTTTCGCGAGAAAACGCAGTTAAAAGGTTAAACGGAATTTGGAACAAATTAAATAAAAATAACACATTAGCCACACTATATAAGGCATTTTTGCAAGAATACTTAGATTTAGGTCCTATGCAACAAATAATATATGTGGATAATACCAAGTCCTATTATATCCCTCATCATTGTATCTACAAGCCAGAAAAGACTACTACTCCACTAAGAGTAGTCTTTGACGCTTCCGCAAAAACTTCAACTGGTCAGTCATTGAATTCTATATTACTCAACGGAGGTTCAATTCAAGATGATTTATTTTCATTAGTAACTATATTTAGAACCCATAAATATGCGTTCAGCGCTGATATTCAAAAGATGTATAGACAGATATTAGTTGAACCATCCCAAAGATATCTGCAGAGAATTGTTTGGAAGGAAACCAACAATTCACCGATCAAAATCTATGAGCTAAATACTGTTACATATGGTACGGTCAGCGCTCCATTTTATATGATACATCCAGCTATACATCCAGCTATGAGAGTTCTTAAGGCTCTTGCAGATGCTGAACACCAAAATTTTCCGGAAGCAGCAAAGATAATTTCCAGAGACATGTACATGGATGATATTTTGTCAGGTGCAACATCTCTAACGTCAGCAAAAAGGTTGCAAGATGATCTAAGTAAACTGTTACGGCGTGGAGGTTTTGAACTACATAAATGGGTGTCGAATCATCCAGCCCTGCTTAATGATATTTCTACATCAGAATATCCATTTGAAGATACGCAGTCGAACACATTAAAGACATTAGGAATGCTTTGAAAGCCCCAGCTTGATCAACTAACATTTAAGGTATCGGTGAAGAAGAAAGATTCTTTAACGAAAAGAGAAGTATTGTCACAAATCGCTAGACTTTACGATCCTCTTGGTATCATTGGTCCAGTGATAGCAAAGGCAAAAATATTTATGCAAAGCCTTTGGTTACAGAAACTTGACTGGAATGATAACTTACCTACAAAAGTCCTTCAAATTTGGAATGACTTTCTTGTTAAACTACATGGAGTTAATGAAATTAACGTTCCGAGATATATCTTGAGTGGGGATGTGACTAAAATCGAACTGCACGGGTTCTCTGATGCTTGGAACGTGCCTACGGTGCAGTTATATACATCAGATGTGTCACCCATTCAGGACTCATTCAAACTAAACTCGCGTGCAGCAAATCAAGGGTTTCTCCATTGAAACAAATTACAGTGCCTAGGTTGGAACTTTCTGCAGCTCTACTATTAGCGAGACTAATGCACAAAATTATTCCTGTTCTGGATCTTCCTTGAGACAAAATTTGTCTGTGGACTGATTCAAAAATTGTTCTAGCCTGGTTAAATATGCAACCGCACATGCTGAAAGCCTTTGTCAGCAATAGAGTTGCAAAAATTCAAAGCCTCTGTTCCAATTCCCAGTGGAGGCATGTCTCAACAAAATGTAACCCTGCAGATGTCCTTTCCAGAGGTGCTGATGCCAAAGATCTTCGAGACAACGATTTGTGGTGGCAGGGTCCGGAGTTTTTACTTCGTAATATTACTGATCCTGAAGAGTATCATTGTCCTAAGGATAAAACTTTTGAGCAAGAACTAAAAAGAAATGTGACTGTTTCCTGTGCAGTGACTAATGACTTTGACTTTCTTGATAAACTTTTAAATCTTACGAATAATTATAGTAAGCTAATTAGGATTTTAAGTTTTTGTTTCAGGTTTCTTAAGAATTGCTTACATAAAAATGTGGAAACAGATTTCCTCACTGCTGCAGAACTGGACAACGCAGAGCAGCTGCTGATTAAACAGGTACAGTCTACAACTTTCGCAAAGGAGATAACTGCTCTTCAAGATGGTAAGAGTGTTCCAGTTTCCAGCAAATTAAAATCTCAAGATCCTTTCTTAGATAGTAATTCAATTTTGAGAGTTGGTGGTCGTTTAAAAAATGCTAATTTAGAATATGATGCTAAACATCAAATTATCTTACCTAATGGTCATAAGATAACAAAATTGATATTCGAATTCTATCACAAAAGGTATTTGCATGTAGCTGCCCAAGGGTTACTACATCAAGTTCGTTTAAGGTATTGGCCTCTAAATGGTAAAAGTACAGCTCGTATGATTGTGCACAACTGTGTTATATGTTATAAAAATAAACCAGTAATAGCAGATCAAATAATGGGTCACCTTCCTAAGGAAAAAGTTACACCCACTTCAGCATTTACAAATTGTGGTATTGACTTCTGTGGCCCATTTCTTATTAAATTTAAAAATCAGAGAAAGGGCATATATTCAAAAATTTATGTAGCTATATTCATTTGTCTATCAACTAAAGCCATAGATTTAGAAATTGTTTCTGATCTTTCGTCTGAAGCCTTTATTGCTTCTCTTAAAAGATTTATGGCCCGAAGAGGAAAAATGGCAATGATAATTACAGATAACGCTACAAACTTTAAAGGAAATAAATCAGAACTAAACCGCTTATTTAACTTAATCAGAAAACCAGATGAGTGCCCAGCTAACTATCTTTCCTCTGAAAGAATTAATTGGAAACTAATCCCCCTAGATCTCCCAATTTTGGTGGTTCATGGGAAGCAGGTATGAAGTCATTTAAATATCATCTTAAACGCACTATAGGTTTATATAAAGTAACACTTGAGGAATTTAATACAATAATTATTCAAATCGAAGGAATATTAAATTCCCGGCCTTTAAGTCCCTTGTCTTCAGATATAAATGAGTATGAAGTGTTGACACCAGCTCATTTTCTAATTGGACGGCCTATAACAGCTATTCTGGAACCAGAAATTATAAATATATCTGATAATAAATTATCTAGGTGGCAACAACTCACTAAATTCACACAAATAATTTGGAAAAGGTGGCAGAGGGAATATTTGAATCATCTTCAGCAGCGCTATAAATGGCAACTTACAAAGATAATTTACGAGAAGGTATGCTAGTGATAGTAAAAGAAGACAATTTACCGCCGTGTAAATGGGCACTTGCAAAAATCATAGAAATAATTAGAGGCAAAGACAATCATATTAGAGTAGTTAAATTAAAAACTGCATCTGGAACATTCATGAGATCTATTTCCAAAATATGTGTTCTTCCTAATCAGGAAGTCAATTATTAAAATATATTTTGCTCTGTATTTTTGTATGTATCAGTATTATACTTGTATTGCATTATATCACATTCAGTATTATGGAGTATTACAGTATTTTTCTTATTAATCATATATCTTATTATTCTTGTATTTTACTATATTGTATTATATATTAGAAATATTAATTGTGTTGTAATAACCATTATATATATATATAAAGTATTGTAAATTGTATTATTGAAATTGGGGCAATTTCAACGCCCCCCGGTATGTTGGTAACGCGCAATTCAAGCGCCACCTACTTAACACCACAGCATACCCCCGAACTCGGAGCCCCGGCATCTAATTACCTACTGAGATCGGAGTGAAAGCAGCCACCCACCTGAGCTGCGACTCGTATTCGATATGGTGATCAAAACACATAATCTGCCCTTACAGAGTGTTAACCTGTGAACTATCTAAAATCCGCTCGTGCGGAACTATGGTAATTCTAATAACTATCCGCCCTTGCGGAATTATTATCTGTTATTCACCCGCCCCAGCGGTGAAGTAGTTAAAAGAAAACTACTCAACTAGTGTTTTATTGTTTACTATATGTCGAGTGTCAAATAAATTTATTTTTCTACTATCGACGACTTTTCTATGAATAACACTCAACAGACTCCGTTAGGGACATTCATGCAAACAACGAACAGAACAGGTGCAAGGCTACTGAAAACACATGGGTCAAATGTCTATCACAATTTGAAGTTTAAAATGACTTTGTTAAGGGGACAACGAATATAAAATTATGCATAACAGAATAGTTAAAGAGAAAGGTGAGAATTGAAATTATATACCCGACGGACAAGCTGTCGCCGAAGGCAGCTAGTAATCTATATATGCAAAGCAGATTATTTCTGTGTGTGCTTTCCTTATACAAATATACAGCATTGTCCAAACTTTAGGAAATTTGGCGCATTGCTTTTCAAAACAAGAAAACAATTACCGTGAGCTTATGTCCAAAAATTGAAGATCTAGGCATTTTATCGCTGTGCATGTTATAGATAGAATATTTGATTTACGTTAATCATTTCACTCGGTTATTTTGCGTATTCCAAAAAAAATACGTGCTAGGAAGTGATATAAGGATAAGTAATAAGAGTATAAATAGAGTTTGAGTTTGGTTTGGTTTTGTGGCGCAAGAGCCATAGATTTGACCATGCTGCGCCAAACTATATAGAGATCCGTCAAAATAAAAGTATGCAATTAATATTTAAAAATATCAATGGTAAGAAAACACAAAAGGAGCACTGTTTAAATATGTGGATAAAAGCCAATTGACCGCAAAAAAGCAAAAAGGTTCACATGTGGAGCTTTGCCAAGTAAAAGAGATAAATCAACAGAATTCGTTTTAAAAAATTTTAATCGTTGGGAGTTAAAATTCGGACATTCAGAGAGTACGTGTTTAACCGACATACTACAGTTGCATTGAGAGCACATTGGTGTCTGTTCTCCGAACAGTAGATGGCGGTGGGTATATCGAGTGTGACCCACTCGTAGTCTGGTGAGGAGCGTATCCGCTATCTATAAATAGAACAAGGAAACGATAGTTCTGCTTAGAGGTTTGCCTGACAACTCCATAAAATTCAAAACTGCAGGCGAAAAGTTTAAGATGAAGCAAACAATAAAAATTAAAAGGTTAAAAACCAGCGGGAGTGGTCTCCCCTAAATTTGGTCGTATACTTTCTAAGTGAAGATTCGTCAAAATCTCGAGTTCGAATTTTTTTTTTTTTTTTTTTTTTTTTTT
>BGPR01018367.1:0-24573 GCA_013235015.1 Araneus ventricosus | reverse complement strand
ACAATATCTTATAACATCTTGTGCTAATAGGAGCCTCCGTGCAGAAATTTATTAAGCTAACAAATAACGAATTAGCTTCTGAATTGAGAAGTATTGATATAAACTTCGTAAAATAACTTGAAATAAATAAACTGCAGTTTTGAAATAATTTTCTTCAGGCCTTTACGATTTTCTGATAAAATTGTTTTTTCCTTTTATTGAAGAGATGTCTTTCAGAAAATAGGATACGAAACAGAATATGTACTTTTCAGAAATTTATGTTTTCTCAAAAGTCTGTCTCAAAATAGCTTCTGAAATATTTCTTTGAATTGATGTTAGACAATCACTTGAAATGTAGAAATACTACTCCAAATGTTTTGAGACAAAAAAATAAATCGCAATTTCTGCAATATTTAGATATCCCATTTTTAAAGATGTTTTGTACATTATAATAATTTATTTACAAACTACATAAATAAATGTTTTTTACAAACTTATGCATAACGAGAGACGCTTCCATTTCCTTTATTTTTTCTTTGGTTGAATATTAGGTCAACACATATCACCCTGAATCAGACTTTTAAGATGTTTTTTTCAACATTTGAAATATCTTCTTTCGTTCCCAAATCGAAAAACACATCTTTTAATGAAAACACGTATTTTTTCTGGCATCAGTTCTGAATGGGCGTTTTGAGATTCAGGGTCAAACATCCTTTCTCAGTTCCTAATGATTTTTCGATTATTACAGAAATTTTCTCGAAAATAAATACTAAAAATAAGAAATTGTCTGAACAACAAATTTAAGGCTGAAGTGATACGAATATTAATTTAGATTTTTCCAACTAAATTAATTGTCAAGAATTCCTTTTATTGTGATCTACTTCGACTTTTAAATTTTTTTAGTTAAAACTATATTACTTTATATTTATTGTATATTTTTGCTGTTCATTTTTATTGCATGTTGTTATTGTATATTTTCGATATACATTTGTATTGCATAATGTCACTGTATATTAGACATAAAAAAGTTGTTCTACATTCTGCTGTTTAATGGTTAATAATAATTAGTAATTTGACCTGTAGGAATGTTAGACTGTAACTCACTCTCCACATTGTCCAGTTTCAGAACAGTTCTCAGCATTCACAGTTGTGCACGTGTATAGTAACGAAGATTGTAATGCCCAACATTTCCGAAAACACCTGCCGTTTCACAGGCATTTGCAGGGAAGATGGCGATTCTTGCGATGCGGTCGGTATGTTCAGAGCTGAACAAAATTATTACTAAGATCTAAGATCGAATGGCGTCCCCAGGAAGCAATTTTCGTTTGCAGCAATCTTGCAGAAAGTTTGACACGACAAGACTGCAAGTTCATAACAAGTTTGAAACAAGTTATTGTAAGCTTTGAAGTCACCATGCGACAAGCTTGCAGCAAGCTTGCCGTGTCAAGCTCATCTCAAACTAGTAGGAAAAAATAGCTTTCCGTCTGGAGTATATTCCTCCCTTCTTCAAAGCCTTATCTACTGAGGAATCACCCTTTTTTATTACCGCGGAAAAGGTCGGGGGGGGGTTGCCTTCCTATAGAGGGGTGATCCTTTTTCCGCCCTCTGTTAGTATGGCATAATAAGACGTTGGGGTTGCCTTTCCCCTTCGCTCCGCACACTTAGCTATTTTTAAAGTTAATTACTTTAACGAGCTGTGAGGATAGCGAGATTCGAACCGACGATCAGATGGTCCCAAGGCCAGTACACTAACCACAATACAAGTTGGGACTCCAGCAAAAAAAAAGGAAAGAAAGAAGTTTTCGCTTTTTCATTGTGTCAAGTTCTCCGTCTCAAATTTACTGGAAACTTGTTTTGCGAGGAGGGTGGACGATTATGCTATCTTACTTTTCAGGAGATTTGCTGCAAATTTATCATGTCAAGTTTGCCATGCCAATATAATATCAAGAAAAAATCAAACTTGCTGCAAATGTGCGTGCAATCTGGGCCTCTTCCTTATCCTATTAGCGTCCATGGCTATGCCTTCCTATATGAGTTTGTTTCGTTTTTTTTCTTCCTACCTCTCCCTGTGCTTTGATATTTTAATCAACCTGATTCCTCTCAATACCTTCGAACTTAATAATAATATGTTTTTAAAGAGAAAGTAGTTTCTCAATGGCGATAACATTATATCTACAGAGAGCTGACGGCGAACAATATAGAGACTTTATATGACGCATGCATATGCACATCATTCATGAAGATTACCAAAATGTTTTATATATCCTTTTTGTGTTCGTTTCATACAGGTTTTTCGGAAATTATTTTATACACTCTTTCGAATAATTATTCCTAGAGATATTATAAGACGGTGATTCTCTTCTTCCTGCATAGCTTCAAAAAGTTTGTGGAACTCAATCCTTTCAAACAAAAACTTTTTTTAACTCCCTAAGAGATATATATAAACTTGATATCGAAGTTTCAGTGAAACATAAAATTGTGTATGAGGAAGCCTTTCATGGTAGAGGTTTTTTTTATCTTTTTGTCAAACTCTTCTCTTTAGAAACTTTACAAAACTCACTCGACATCACAGAAATGGCTATTTCTTTTCTTTCAGTTCATATAAAGGTGTCAAAAGAAATCAAAGCCGGAACTCAAAAATAATTGCTTTTCCTTTAGAATGTGTATCAGTTTTATGAGAAAAGTTATGTTCTCGAAGCAAAGTTGGATTTCCTTTGAATCAAGACACATTAGAAGTTAATAATTTTTGAAGTGAAAGAATTAATAAGGTTCTTAAAAAATACACTATTTGAAGAAGAAATTATTCAACGCTTCAGTATTAAAAAATCTTTCTATGTCTAGTTTCCATTTCCCTTCATGTTTTAAATGATTCCCTTGGTTATAAATTATTAAGTTTTTAATGATATTCCTTATCAATATCTTTATTAACATAAAATGGCGGAAATAAAGTAACAAACATATAGAAATGAAATTTACATTATTAGAAATGCAAAACACAGTTTTTATTATGAAACGCTGTTATTGAATAAATAGCCATTTCTAAAACTCGATTAACTTTTCATATATTAATAGGAACAATACAATATGCAATGATTTTAACGGCTCCTTCACAAATTACTGACCTATTGAAGTGGTGCTTTATTAGCTTCCAATATGATGCCATTTTCAGTAGAGGATAGGTTGTGTAAACTTAATTTTGGAGTCAACAAATAAAGAAAAACCTCTTTAACCTAACAGGATATGCTAGGGTCAGTCAAGCGGACGCTTGAGAAACTTGAATACCCAATTTTGTTTCCAGTTGATTTGAGATGATGTTTCAACTTCTGTTGTTAGTCAGTTAAAACTACTGTGGAACTGGTTATAAATTTTTTTCTAACTTACGCAGTTACAAAAAAGATAATTTTTTTTCCTGTAGAAGCCTTATACGTGTAGATTTATTCAGTCACACTTTTCAAATAGACAAAGAATTAAGTGAGAATTTGTAATCTTAAAAATAGACCGGTAAATGATAAAATTTAGACACCGCTGTCAGTTCAATGATTTTGATTGTCACGATTTGCTTCAAAGACTTCAGAATATGATGGAGAATTTAAAATTATTCTTCGAGTGCCCAAAGCATGCAAAACAACTTCTTAACCAAATACAATCGCTGTCAAACTCAGGTTAGCGTATAATAACCTGAATTAAGGTCAAGACAAATGAAATATATTTTTTAAAATTTTGCTTTGGTTAGCTTTGTTCCTTGAAATAGAGCTCAAAGGTAAGCATAAATGAAAACTTCACCCTAGAACATAGACATTCGGATGAATCGGAACCTTGTAGTTAATAATACAGGTACTGTATCATCTTATGAGCAAAATCCTCACATGGAGATACGTCTGGTCATGGCGTACCTCTATGTTATGGTTACTCGTTACGACAACGGGACCGTTAACCAGTCAACACCAGTAAATCTGCACCCTCAGGAGAAGATAGAACACACTTTCCTTCAACTTCTCATGGTCGTACTCGAGGGTGCCCATCCAAGGCGACAGCTAAAAAGATAAATTATGTTCAGAATTTTTACATTTTCTTTTCATTAAACTTTGCTTTCTTCTCCTCTGTGTTTGTTTCATTATAGGCTATTCGGTAATAAGAAAATTCTATGTAATTTTAAAGCATTGAATCACTTGTAATTATTCTCATTAAATTTCACTAGTTCTGTATCATATTCTTTTGAATTATAAATACCATTGTATGTGGGTGGTGAAGAATTCTTTTGAAATAGATGACCACACAAAGATTATGTAAGTAAATTTAATTATAATAACTTTCTCATCAACAATGATTTAAAAAGTCTGAGTCAATATTTAAACAATTAACTTTTAATAGTAGTTGTAAGTCCTTTTGTAAATATAATATCAATTCAGAAAAATTTTGAAGCTTGCTAAGATAAGCAAAGCAAGACGTAAAACCGTTTTGTTTAGTTTATCGCATGGACTGCTGTATAGGGAAATGCCATGCGCGAAGGATTTATCAATATTGCTCATCATCGCCAAAGAACAAGCATTCAAACAAATATGTGACAACAGGGTAAATAAAATTAATTATAATGATTAATGAATGAGTTTGAATTTATCCGTGTCGAAGCAAGGTAATATAGCTTGTTAAGTTCTCGCCAACACGAAGAATATAAAGTAAAAAATTAGACACAAAGACAATTTTTTTAACCCATATTTCCTCATCATCCTAATAATAGGACAGCACACACAAGTGACATTTATATAAATTATTTTGAATATTTTAATTCTAATTAAAGAAGATTTGTTATTCTTGAGCAATTTAAGCATATACATATATGCCCCTTTCGCTCATTTAAATTAATATTAGATATTTTTATAAAATTTTTAAAATCGCAGATGTTTTTCTTACATTTTCAATTTAGAAGTTTTTAAGTTATGAGCACCAAGAAAAACATACATATAAATTTATTGAGGTGTTATTCCATACTTTCATTCTAGTTCAAAATCACTGCCAAAAATATTATCTGGAAGTTCAATTTCCCATACAATTTGGACTGACCTATACGTCACTGATTGCTGCTTTTTAAATCACTCGCGACAAATTTGACTGTCGATCACCTTATGAAGACTTATTCTCTTCCGGCCCACAAATTATTTAATTTTAGCACATATCGAGCATTCGATATCATTTGTCGTCTTAAAATGCCACATTCCATGATTTGTGTCAGCAACCCAATATAAACAATTTCATCTTAAGGAGTCTCTTGACTCCGCGCCGCCTGTGGGAAGCCCGAAGGTCCCAGTCGAAATCTTTTTCCTACACCCTCCACTTTTCAATTCTTTTCATCATCGTCCACTAGACTCGTCTCCCACACTGCCCAACAACGCCAGAAAAAGCTCTTCGCCAAGCCCCTAAACTGAACGTCCATTGGTCTGAAAAGGTCAATTACTTCACCAAGACTCCAGAGAAAGTTCCAGAAGCTTTGGAAAAGATCACCAACCTATTTCTAGGAATTCTGAGGGGATGGGGAGGGCAACATCCTGTTAAAATGAGTGCCTGTCGAACAACCCAGAAGAAAATGGCGAATAAGCTTAACTCTGAAGAGAACCGAAATACATTAGAAAAATTAGAAGAAATATGAAAATTATTTTCATATATCTTTAATTTAGAAATATGGTACTTTTCCGTTTGCCGGGCTCAAATGTCGCCAATTGTGAACCAAACGCCAGCCAAGTCACCGGGGCAAATGTCGCCAATTGTGTACCAAACGCGATCCAAGTCGCCGGACACAAATGTCGCTAATTTTCAACCAAACGCGAGCCAAGTCGCCGAGCGCAAATGTCGCCAAAATTTGGCGGAATTCTACATTATTTGGCGATTTTTCGCTTGCGCCCGGCTAAAATGTCGCCAATTTTGAACCACACGCCCGTGCGCAAATGTCGCCAAATGTGAACCAAACGCGAGTCAAGTCGCCGAGCGCAAATGTCGCCAAAACTTGGCGGAATTCTACATTATTTGGCGATTTTTCGCTCTCCATCTTCTAGTAAAGACCGCGGTGGGCTAGTAGTAGGGTGAGCTGAAGGATTCCAGACTCGAAACCCGATTACACTGAAGATCCTTCGTCTATTGGGCTCGTTGCACGTTAAAACGTACGTAGGAGGTCAAACGTCCTCGCGGTTAAGGTGTCGTCCTCGTCATTTGACCGTGGTTCACAATGCCAGATCCGTCCCAAAATAGCCTTGTGTTGCTTCAAAATGGGACGTTAATATAAACTAAATTGAAACTAGACCATCTTGATAGTATGTCTAATCTTGATAGTAAGATTGTTGTAAAGTGGTCATGAAGCTCGTAATCATACTTTCCAGTACAAGCTTTCACACAGAATAGGATAAAAAACTTCTTGTTAAAAAGTATCGTGTTTAATGTTGTAAAGGAATTAAAATATTGTTTCAACTCGCTTTAGGCTTTCTTCTGATTACGAGCTGTCTGAAAAAAACATTAATTTTGATTTCAGGAAACAAACTTTATTAGTTTCAAATCGCTCAGCCTGAAGCATGTATTTGGGATGCTTTAATTTGATTTTTTTAATGTCACATTACTATTAAAGATGCACAATGCCATGCAGACCCGGTATCTGCCCATTTACCCATGAGTTTTACGATTATTTATTTCAATAATCAAAGCAGTTTTTCTTTTCTTAGATCGAATAATCGATCATTTAATAAAACTATATAAATGACTTTAATTGATAAATTTTCTGAATTCCTTAAGAAGCCAGATGTATATCTGATATATCATTTAATTTGCGTAAAACCAGATATAATGTTAACCTTTAGGCTTCGGAGACTTAATTCCTGAAGAAATCATTTAACATATTATCATTTAACATATTATAATGGATATATTATCAGAAGATGCTTTCCCCTTCCTTTTGCGACATTTGTTGCAAAGACCCTGTTATCTTCCGACTATCCGTAGCGTTAATGGTCCATCTTTCCACACCTTAGAACGTGGGTTGCTATTTTGCGGTTTTGTTACGTTATGAACCCTGGAAATGGCTTTGTATCGCAATTTTATTTTACTTTTTTAGAAGGTAATTTACTAATTTTAGGAGTGAATATTAAATTGAATATTACGATCATAAATTAATTATGATAAACTGATTTTATTCTGTTGTATAGCTAGAAGGTGTATTGAACAAATACTGATCAATTTTATAACCATTTTCTATTGATACTACAAATAAAAAGCTGTGAGATTATTTTGAAATGAGCAAGATGTCTGAAATTTAAATTCTCTAAGATTGCTGAAATTATAAATATAATTCTTTTAAAATTTGAACATTGTAGCGTTAATTTATTTTACTTCCAGAATTCTAACTCGCATATGACTGATGAACAAAGCAACTATTTGTGTATAATATTTTAGATTCAAGTTGCTTGTTTGTGTTTTCGTTTAAAAAATGTTCACTTCTTACTTTGTGCAAAACAGAGGATAGAAGATTTTCTTTTTCCGCAGATTTTAAAAACAAAATTAATTTTGTGAATGCAAATACTGCGTTCTGAGAAAGAATATATTTTCATGCACGGCATAGTTTCAAACTTCTAGTATTAGCAGTATTTAATACTGCACTGCTAATGCTTCATAAGCATGTTGAAAGTTTAATTTCTAGTGAGAATTTTCATTATTAATTACATGTGCTGCATTTTTTAATCGATAGCAGAATTATATCAAAAAATTATAATAATTTACTAGTATGTAAATAATTCAGCCAGAGTAAAATTTGACAAGGTTTGCGAAGAATTTAATATGCAGGTGTTAAGAATAGCTTATATATTAATTATCGCTTATATGGTAATTCACGTCTATACGTTAGTATAACTGCTAATTTATAGGCTTATAGTTGCGTTAATACATACTGAAATGTAGTTTGCCCATTTTCGGAAAGGTCTTTTTTATGTATAAAGTCGTCTATAAATCCAGATCATCAGCCTACCAAGGGTCTTTCTTTACAAAATGCAATCTTTTAATGTTTCTTTTGTATTAATTAGATAGATTTTTCTCGAAGGTATTTTAGGTTAATTAAGAGGAACGTCTTATATTAAATCTAGAATTCCTGTATTTTAATCGACTACCTTTTTTATTTCAAATAAATGAAAATACTTTGACTTTTTAGTAATTTTTCACTGGCCTGATATTTAGGAAGAAACATAATTTTAAATTTTTTTTCTTCACCAGCATTTGAAGGTAGAAAAAAACTAAAAACTGTTAATCTTTGATAGTTTTTCAAATTTCTTCAGTTTTTTTAGGTTATCTTTAAATGTAAATTTTGTTAACATTTATAAGTAATTATGTGTTACAAAATAAATCAAATCATTTTATGAAAAAATAAATGTGACGCGAACATTTATAAATGAAATTGTTCTTACTCATTACACACATCCAAAGAATGCTTCGATTTAAATCCAGGCGGAGTGATCTTCCCAAAACTTCTCGCCAACGAATAACGCGGGTAAGGGGGAAAATACACGCGGCGGAAAACGTGCAGTATTCCCTAAGGTGGGGAAAACGTGCAGTATTCCCTAAGTTGATGAAAACACTCGCTCCAGCGTTCGCAGAATTTTATTTTTTACGTAGGATGGAGAAAAAACCGCTTGAACGCTTGTTTTTAACCGATTTAAAGGAAAAGTGACGACAAATCTACAATTATGGTTTCAAGACAACATACGAAATTTCATTTATCTAAGTAATTTTGTTAAGAAGTTATGGCGTTCAAAAGTATGCGATTATACAGACAGATAGACGGTCAACCCTTTGACGGATTTGACCCAAAATTTTATAAGGACCTACATTTCTGATGAAAAAACTGTGTACCAATTTTTAACGATCTAGCTATTTAAGTTTCTGAGTTATAGAGTTCACATGAAAGCGAACAGACAAACAGACAGACTTTCCTTAGACGGAATTTGTCCAAAATTTGATAGAAACCTACACATTATGTGTAAAGATCACATACCAAATTTCATCCCCGCAGCTCTAACGGTTTTTCGAGTTGTCGTGTCCACAGACAGACACTCATAATCCCATAATTGTGTTTTTCGGACTCAGGGAGGTCTAAAACGTGGAGATTCGTCACAATCTCGAGTTTGAATTTTTTGACGATTACAATACTTTCTCTTTGTGTACTTCGAAGAAGAAGAAAGTAAAAAGGCTGTAAAAAAATTGTACCCGATACTCATTAGCGACAACACTCTGCCCTTCGCTCTGACGGCCGAAATCCCCTGACCTCTTGTTGTGCTGAACAATAGGGCAGAGATTTTATGGGCAATTATGGCACAGCTGAAAAGTTCGCATAAGGGAGTGAATTCCTCAGTTCTTGATGGTACAGCAGTTTTACCGGCCCGTAAGCAAAGGTAAAAAAAAATTCTGGTACAGCAATTGTACCGCCCATAAGAAAAAAAAGAAGCCGAAGCATCTAGCCCTGACATATGTAGCCTGGCAGAAGCATAATAACTTCAGTGAATTGCAAATAAAATTATCTTTGAATTATAATTATAAAATTATAATCCTGATAATTATTGCAATTAGTTCATTATTTTAATTCGAATTAGTAGTAATCTGTATATTACTCGTGACTGTTGTAAATAATTAATTTACACTTATAATTTGTTCATTAGTTTCATACCAATCCTATACATTAGTGACAAAGAATAATAACTTTTCACTAAGAATAATAACTTTTCATGAAGTTTTTATCAATGTTCCAAGTAGTTTTAATAAATACGCATCAGTCTCTTTAGCTGTCTATTAACATATGTCAGTTATTAAAATTGGAATGCACATAATGTTTATATCTCGTTTAAGATTCTAAATAATTCAAAATTTAAATTAGTAAAAAATTTTATATCTGAAACTTTTTCTCAATTATAACCTGATAAATAAAATAACAGACTACGTATTTCTATGAAAAATAACAAGTAAAGGATTCTTTTCTTCTTTTCGGAGAAAACAAGCTAGAACAATCAATTTCTGCTTCATCTCTAGACCGCCATTATATACACACTATTCGTTCAACGCTTCAAGGAAATTTTAACATATTTGTACGTTTACTTTTCCTTTAAATTATAATTATTCTAACTGAATAAATATCCAATTATTTTTGCCGCATTGATTGTCTGCCAATTATTTCTTTTGCACTGATATAAAACGAAAATAATATAATTAAACAAAAAGTCAGCTCAATGTTTTATTAAAACAGATCATCCTGAGGAAATTAATTTATAGTTGATGTCTTATTTATCTTAACACTACCATTTACTTGCTGTCCGTGCAAAATAAGCGGAATTTTTTAAAAAGGTCTTTCTAGGATATGGGTATTGTTTATGCTTGATTATCTCCTTAATTGGAGGAAAAACTCAGTAGATTTAAACTTATCAATGATTCTTTTTTATTAGATAATCTGAAATTCCATCGAGGGAAAGTAGCTGTATTGCTTTGTACTTAGCTTCACTTTGATCTCCTCAAAATAAAAAGTTTAAATTGGCGTAACTTCCCTGCGATGGAAATACTTTTTTTGGTTCGTTTTTTAAAAGAAACACGAAAACCCGGAGGAAAAAGGGATTAAATTCGTTTTTTTTTTCCTATTTAGAAATAATTATTTCAATGTTTCAAAAAACTTCCTTTCATAAGGTAGATAAAAAAATAAAATTAAAGGAAAAATGCCATTTAACTCTTCTTCTATAAAGTTTTTTTAGTCATTCCGAAGACCGATTAGCTTCTTTGTACGTCTCTGAGAGCCTTAACATCAAAGAGCAAACACAAAGTTGTGACACGTGAGCAACTTTGAAAGCGACAAAACAGTTAAGTGGATCAAAGTTAAGGCATCGGATTTAAGACTAACTCATGAGGCATTCTCTTTTCTTTTCTTTCAGATTTAAAAAGTCAAGCAGAAATGAAACGAATTGGCAAAACATTACATTTTGTTTGAAAGAGAATTGATGGTCTAAAAATACTGTGTTTTTAAATCACCTAACTTCATTGATTTTTCTGTAATTCCAGGTCATTAAAATGTAACATCAAGTGGACAAAATTGATCGCCATGACTTATCAATATATAAAAATGGTATTAAGGTCGCTATACTTGCTAGTGGGTTTTGTACTGTGTACGGGGAAGGAGCAATATCTCAAAATACTGCTTGGTATTGATTTAAGTGCTTAAAAAATGGAAAATCTGATACTACAAACGGATCATACACTAGCCTACTAAATAAATGTATTGTGTACGAGGAAGGAACAATGCCTCAAAATACTGCTCGGTGTTGTTTTAAGTGCTTCGAAAATGGAAAAATTTGACGCTACGAGCGTCTAGTTACTAGTCTACTAAATCAATATGATGAACAGCGACTGAACAATTCCAAGCCAAATAAGTGAAGAAATATAAAAATATATTAAAACAAATCGGTGAAAAAATACCACTCACGAGTTATTCCACAATTCTATAGATTTTGGATTCAGTTTTAATTTAGAATTAACTTTTAGTACGCTCACTCTTAGAGCAAATCAAGATTTCTCCGACATCTCTGCTAAAATAAATAAATGTTTAACCCTTTAATAATGTAAAACTCTTCCAAATCTTAATTCAGTAGAGTTACACAAACGTACTTCTGAGTTCCTGCTTCAACAGAAAGAAGTTTCAATCAAGAAATAACACAATTTTTACAAAACTGAAAATATATATTTATTTTCAAACGCATTATCGATGATTTTTTACACCACACCGAAATTTGAATGGAAAATTCCAGGTGCAGAGTTCTTAAACAGAAAATATAAATACAATGGCGTTCGCTTAACCACTGCTGTCAGTCGTTTGAATCCAACACCCACCTAATGTTTGCGGGTGGATACTCACTTTACTCAGTACTAAGCTCTAGATAGCGAAGCGTTGTCATGAAATCGGTCTTGAAGGGACAACTCAAATAGACACCCCGCAGAAGGATCTGAGAGTTTGCGTTTTCAATGAATAGGTGAATATTGTAACGAAATTGTAATGTCGCTTCCCTGTCATTTTAATATAATGACTGGAAGGAGAGATTTACAGTGGTTATTGTTGGATTCCATGTAAAGCCGAGTCAAAACCCTTTACTTTGGTGATAAAATGAAGGTTCCAGAAAATTCAAGAATTATGGCTTTATTTCTCATAAGAACAGAGATTTGGATTTTTCTAGAGAATTCCATGTTATGTCATGCTCGGTGAGAAAGGCTATAAATATCGAGCTCTCAAACGAGGGTAGAACAATCACTGTTTGGATTTCTGCTCGCAGTGCGAATTGGTCAGCTGTTACACTCTAATTGCTTTTCATGATGCTGTTACTACTATTATTAGTGATTTTCTATCTGCTGATGTTGTTAATATGTACAATTGCTGTTTTCCTTGCTACCTGAGCATAGCATTTTCTAGAATATTCGTGCAATATAGCGTCGTTCTCCATTATCCTCCTTGTTGGACTGTTTTCACCGTACACCCATTGGACTATTTTCGTAAGAATATGCATTTCTAACCGTATTAACATAAAAAAAATTTCATTAAATTCCATAACTTTCTAGTGAATATACAATTATCTATCAATGATGATTAAAACTAAATGCAGTCGAAAAATGTCAGTTAATTTAAATTCAAATATATTATATTCAGGTATATCTAGCGTGGTGAAGTGATACACCACGACCATTTCTACGAACTGTCAGTTTCAGCTATCAGCTTGTTTCTTAATACAGTCATGTCTTTAGAACCTGTGTTTATTGCTACATGAGTTGCAATGCAAAGTGAGCCATTTATTTCAGCATCATATAAAATGCTGATTTTCGTAGTATTACAGTGTTATTTTTTGAAGGGCTTTTATCAATTTTCTCATTTATTTTGTAACTGAATAGCTGATATACTTACATGCACATAGATACTACGAACACATAGTACTATTTGCGTTTGGTATCCGTAATAAATAACGCTGCTAATCATAACGATTTTATTTCATAAATTAATTTCCTTTTTCTTTCACTTATAAAAATTAAAAAGATGGCTAAATTTTGATATTAGTGAATATTAGAATGAAGAAAATATATAATGAATTAATTATTTCTATTCAATAGATGACTCTGAAAATATATTTCAAAAATATTTTATTATAATTTGTTTGATGGAAATCTCATAATTTTTTCAAAGGAATGTTTATTTTATGACTGGATGTAAGGCATGCATTTCTCAACCAGAGAAAATACTAATAATTTTCCAATAAAATCTGAAAATCTTCAGAAGATTAATACTTTTGATTCTAAACTAAAATTAAACTGATTTCACATGATTTAATCTCGCCTGGAACATCGAATTTAAGAGTACAGGGGAGATAATAATTTTTAATGAGCAATTTCAGACTTCAAGTAGTTAATATTCCGCTGTTATTAATATCATGCCACTTTGTTAATGCTTTATTTAAATTATTGAATCACTATATTTGGGAAATATTTTTGTCATTTATTATGCTACAAATTATTTTTATTATTTATGCATATATATATATATAAATGTAAAAAATCTCACTTGTAAAATAATTGTATGTAAAATAATCTCACTTAATTTTATTTCAAATTCTAATATTATATATTTTAAAGTCTTAATGTATTCCAAAATCAATTTTCTTAAACTCCAGTTTCGTTCTATTTCCCACTCTAGAGGTATATTAAATCTCTCGTCTTGGCATATTTATTACTAAAAGAATATTTTAATCGTTTCCACTCGCGCACAAATCGCGAAATCAGCGACTCCTTGACACTATGCATTTTCCTTAAAACACTTACGTAATTTACTAAAAACAGCTATTATTCCCTTCACTTTGATCACGTGTCTATCTGTTAAAACCCTACGTGAGAAAAAGCAGGTATTTTCTGTTTTTTTTTTGGCTTAAAAAAACTTCAACTCAGATGCACGTATGTCCGTCACTCTCCCATAATGAAATGAAAATTAGAATATAATTCGTCCTGTTTTTGTTATTTAACGACTACAACAACGAATACATTTTATATATGTACTTCAAAACATACAAGAAACGAAGGACAGAGATTTATATCTGATTTAAATTTATATTTGATGTGTTTTTGCAATTTACATTTCAGATTCTGAAATCAGTTGAATTTTCAAAACATGACCAAAGTTGAGTCTGAATGTAAAGCGATTCAGCTGCCTAGCTGTAAAAATTGCTCAAAGCTAATCGCCTCTACGTAGGTAATTCATTTGGAGATACGGCTAGACAAGACATGACGAGGGAGAGTGAAAATCAAATGCAATATATCGCATAGAAAACGCCATTCAATTTCAAAAGCATCCATTCAATTTCAAAAGCATCCAGATCTCTATAGTTTGGTTTAGACTTTCATTTCAAATCAACATTCAGATGATACAATGACACGAAAGCTGTGCAATCTGTAACTCAAACAGAAGTAATTTGTTGAAAATGAAGCTATGCATGCAAGAACATGAGATCACATTTATGCATGCGATCTGTTTTATTGGCTAATCAATAACGATTCAAAAATGTATTTGTTTCAAATGCCCACATAGTTTCCTTCCTAATTTGGTTTAAAGTAAATATCAGACTGTTGTTTTTTATCCCAATTTCAGTTTCAATAAATTATTTCTTCATATTCAGATTAAAAGAAATATTATAGTTTCGTGAAGTACTTGCTACAAATTAGATCTAAAACTTATGTCATTTAACTGAAGTTTGTTTAATAATTGGTATTGTATCCCAATGAATAAGTAAATTGTGGGTATGCTTTTTAAATGAACTTCAGAATTTCTACTCATTTTAACGAAGAAAAATATTATATTGTACAGTTCCTAAGGCAACAAAATTTCTCTTTTCATTTATGTTATCAGAGGGAAATATATGTCAATTATATGATGCATTTGTTAAATCAAGGTACTGGGATGTAATTAATGAATTCAGTTTTCACCAACAAGGGCTCTATTTATCAGCGATGGACATTTCCTTCGAAATGATGCAAATATAACTCATCTTACATCAAGTCAAGAATATTCAATTATTGAAATCAGTATTTGTCTCATTACTTTGGGCATTAATGCAGATTAAATTGCATGATGGATAGCAATAAAAGTGTTGACATTCACATTTGTAATTCTATTAAGATAAATTTATTTTGATAAATGTAAGCATATTAGAATTTGCGTCATTTCAACTTAAGATCGTAGTCACTCTACGATTTGATTCTGAAAATTTTTCCATCTTGTGATGAAGATATACATAAATGAGTTTCTTGGATATTTTTTTCGATACTATTTTTGTCTTTATCTTTTGAGCTGGATTGTGATCGTTTTGTTTTCTTTTTACCTTGCATTTTGAAAATAAATCTTATTGTTTCATAAATAAGCTCTTTTCGTGACATAATGTTATTAAAAGATGTAGTAAACCGATTTCAATTCATCATATTTACATAAACTCGTTCAACTGTATTTAGTGTGCTGAGACATTAACTCACTTAAGGGGACATACGACTGTTAAACCTCGAAAATTTTCGATTTTATGAAAAAAATATATATTATTTCCCTGTCTTTTCTGAACAATTTAGAACAATCTGCGTTAAAAAAATTCCCATAATTATGAAAGTTATGAAGAAAAATGTATCAACTCTTCAACGTAAACATTAAATATGGCCATATCTTTAAAGCGCTATAACTCAAAACGTATTTTTTATATTGCGCACAAGGTATCTCAAGAACTATTGAATATTTTTAAATAAAATTTTTACCGAATATGTATTTTGTTATGTTCTCCAAATTGAACCACATTTTTGTACCTATTTCTCCAAAAAAAGTTTTTTGGTGGGTGCTGAAAAAGTTGAAATTCTAACTATTGTAGCATTTTTATTTTAAATTGGTATATAAAATAGAAAGGAAATTTAAATGTTAATAGATTATGGTTGAGTTTCTTTAACAGACTGTTTGGATTACTTAGAAACCCAAAATCTTGTGTTTAGATAAATATTTTATCCGTAATCATACGCGCAATGTGACTATCTCATGTTTTCTTCAAAAATTAAATCTATATATATATATTACTATCTCAAATAAATACATAACACTATGAAGGTTTGAAATAAGAGAAGAAACACATATTTTTCTAGAAAAAAGTGAGTTTCTGAATTTCATTGCTTCAGAGATATGATGACAGAGAAATTTGACTATTTTCCACCATTTTTTAGAGGTTTAAGAGTCGTATATCCCCTTAAGAATCATATAATATTTTACGAAGACTTCATACACACTAAAATCATACAATTTCTTTATTCCTGCTGTGTAGTGTACTGGTTACTACATCAATAAAATTCCAAATTTTCAAGCAACTGTGAAAGAAAGAATAAAATATTAGAAATCCTCGAAATGGTTTGTTTCATACTTTCATTCACCGATGAATGATTCGTCGGATATTGACTATGGCAATTTCCAATCGTTACCGGAAACAGGAAAGGGAAAAGCAGCCTCCAAGACAGAGACTGCAATAAACAAAAGAATCACTTGAAAAAGCCCAGACTGATTGCTCACGGAAAGTCGAAAAGCAAACGTTTGCCTTTCTGTTGATCAGCTCTGATGCCTCAGCAGAATTGTAAACTTCCATTCAGACAGTCGTAGATTAGTTTCAAATATCGTCAAAATCCCTATATCAGATTACGAAGCAGTGCGCAGAATTTGCAGAAACAATATGCTTCCTTCTCATATTTCATTTTGTTTCCTCAAACATCGGAAGTAGTAGGTTTCAAATCCACGTAACGGTTTTGGTTGTATACAGAATGGTGGTTTTCTTTTTAATTTAATAAATGAAACTTTTCACATAATTGAAAAGAAAAACATACTTCTTTATTGGCTAACCAGTGCTACGTTGGTTCAGAATTAAAATGAACAATATTTGTAAATGATGTTCAAATAAATGCACGTTCATAAAATTTCCTGAACAACGCAACTGTAAATTGTGAGCGATATTGCAAAGGTAATTATTTCTAATTTTCGAAGCAGATAATATTGACTATTTGGGAAGTTAAAGATTTCTAAATATCTTGAAAATAAAATTTTCCATTTAAAATATAGAAAATGTATTAACAAGATTTTTTTGAGTTAAAACATAGTTAAAGTTATTAATGAATGTATTATTATTTTAAAATATCATTTAATACTCAGTCATACCTTATATCCTTAAATGTTTCCAAAATGCTTTAAGATTAGGTTAACTAGTTTGTTTATTTTCTTTCTATTCAGTTCAAAGAACAAAAATATGATCATGAACGAAACGAAAAATGTCTCCATTTTCAATCGTATATATTAACCCTCCATTAGTCGCAATATCAAATAGTGAAATGCATGCAATCTGTATCTATTAGCTGTTTCTAAAGCATTACAATTTGAATTTTTCTTACAGAATACCCATTTACATCCTCATTAGCACCAATTATCATATTTATAAGGGAACATTTTTCAAAACCTGATGAGCATATCATAGAATAATTTAAATCCTTGAGATACACTGAGACTATGCAAGGATGAAAATTATTGCAACTAATGGGGGGTAAATGGTATTTATTTGCCCATATTTAACATTGCGTTCGCTTTTCTTCTAGAGAAAAGTTTCCCAGCCTGTTGTACGCATACCCCTGGGGGTACACGAAAGTAATGTTGGTAATTAGAAGAATACATAACATAAAAGATAAAAGCGGGGGAAAAAGTTATTAAATTTCGTTTCTCCAATTTCATGTGAAAATATGCTACTAAATATGCTGAAAAAATCTACTGGGCAATAGTGAAAGAAGATTACCAAGAACTCATTTTTAAACATCAGACTATTAAATATCTTTCACGAACACTCGTCGTATGCATATATTAAGAACAAATATAAGAGTAGCTCGACGCAGCTTGGTGAGATTATATTTGTTTTTATTTGAACCTAATTCATCATCAGTTATTTCAATGCTCTTTTCATGTGTTAGTACGTGGAACTATTGCGATCACAAAAAACTGGAATGAGACGCAATCAAAAATCAACCCTACATGAATTCGAATCATTGTACTTCAGATAACCTAAGCCCTTAACTTTGCGCGATGAAATGGTTAGAGTGTGGGGGGTATGGCATTAAAAAGCACTCAAAAATGCAAAAAAAAAAAAATTGACCGGAGGCTGTCTCTGCGAAAAGGCCGCTGGGATTGAGGGCGTAGATTTACTTACCTTACCCAACTGTGACTTTCTGTGATTAAAGTAGTTCTATGCGACTATTAACTCTATAGTCTATAGTGACTATTAGTCCAGTGTGACTATGTAATTCATCTTGATTTTAAGAAAGTTTGCAACTCGACTGTGACTAAACCGTAAATACAAATTCTAAAATTATTTTTGCAATCTTTAATGACAAACATTCTCTGTGAAGTGAAACTAAAACTCACTCTCTATGTTATTTGGTTCAGGAGCTGTAAGCGTTTAACTTTAGCATGGAATTCGATTACATCAATTCTTGAGTAATATTTTGCGCGATAGATGAATGAATTGCCTTAGTCTGAGTGCGAACGCATCGGTCGTTGTGACGTCATCAAAATCCTTCGTGATTTTCACCAAATTTGCAGCACGGTTGTGACTAAACCGTAATTCCAAATTCTAAAACTCATTTTGAAATCTTCAATTTCTACTTGTCTCTGTTAAATGAAACTAAAAACAACTCTCTATGTTATTTGGTTGCGCAGCTATAAGCGTTTAACTTTAGCGCGGAAAGCGTCATAATTTTTTCCTTTCCCAACACACCATTAGACCACTATAGAGAGAAGTAAGTTTACGTCAAAGAATTAATAAAGGGGCACGGGAAGAAATAGCGGTTGGGGACCATTGAATTATAGAGTAATGGTGCTTTCGGCATGACATGATTGTTTCTGGCAATTGGCATTACATCTAGTCTTCCAGAAAAGACTACATTTAACGACGCGAAACATCCGGAGACACCAATGACTTTCTCTTACTTTACAAACTCGAATTATTTAGCAATATAATTTTACAGTTGTGAAATTGTAAAGATTAAGGAAAGGTGATTGAAATGGGAACAGTTTTACCATCGGACAAACTGTATTTCTCTTACGTTTTATGCGTAAGAGGCCAACTGACATGCTTTAGTTGTTCTTCTAACTACCAGAGAGTAGTTCAGGAAGACTGGTGCTGTTATTACATACTTTGTTGTTGCTATTAAGAAGAGTTAAAAACTACTTGTAGAAAGTAAATATATTTTATCAGCATCATATTTATTTTCATATTTTTAATATTATTGTTTATGCTTAATGTAAAACAATGAATTATAGCTTTGAATATACTTTATGTGAAGTTAGGGTTAATATACAATTCAGTTAACTTCAGTTGGAGTTTCACCATACATTTTTCCAGAAGGCGCGCTGTTGTAATTTGGGAAAAATAACATGTTCTACCTGAATGTATCTAAGACATAACTGGTTTTGTAAGAAATGTTATATTTGGTTCTAAAATACAACAGGTAATCCAGTTTATTCTATGCAGTCTTTTCTTTCGTAATCAAATCTTCGCAGCAAGGAATTTAAGACTCAGAAGAAGATTGACCAAGAAGCATTTGAGAGTGTTACTATATATGGCAAGCTACAAAAAAGAAGATATCTTAATATAAATAAAGTCATTGTGGGTATGTTTGTATGTATGTTCCACGTCTTCTCTAAACCACTAAACCAGTTTCAACCAAACTTCGCATACTTATTATTTAAGACAAGGGAAAGATACCTGTTAACTTTTCGAAGCGTAAAATTTAAATAAAATCTTAGTTAATTAGAAATCAACTGAAACCCTTTTTCCGCTGAAAGTTTAGAGCAAATTATCCCCTCCAAACTATTTTTATACCATTTTAAACTTCAAAATTATTTTACTTTTTTAATGATATCATTTTATGTCTTTGACATGTCCTCTTCAATTTTTATTAATTTTTCAAAATTTAATAAATAATTGATTGCATGCAGACTATTTTGAAATAGCACAAATTTATAGCTACTCCGTTGCTAGGTAACGGCTAGACTTTGAACTAATTTACTTTTTTCCTGAAATTTTTGCTTATTTTTATAAATATATTTTATATAAGAAGAGAAAGATCACAGCCAACTTTTAAAAGCCCCAAAGCTAATTAAAATTTCAGTTAATTGGAAATTAAGCAAGAGTTTGGCATTTTCCGTGATATTTTTTCAAAATATGTATTATCTCACAAAAACTATTTTTACACCATATTAAAAGTTTAAAAAATTAGATTTTCTCGACACAAGTTTAATTTCCCTTCAATTCATTGCCCTCATTTTAATAATTAAAAAAATTCAATTCTGTATAAAATTCGCAATTTGTAATTTTTTTTATTGGTGAAGAACAAGAATACGTATGAACTGTTGCTAGATCACATTAGTAGAATTCTGGATGAAGACTAATTTTTTTATTTTTTATTCAAATTTATTTTAACATTTTTCCTAATAAAAATTTTACTATCTAATTAGTTGTCCCAAACCATCCGATAAAATCTTTCTTATACAGCAAGATTTATGAACAAAAGTAGTAGTACCTATGCAACAAATTTTAATAACTTATGGAGAAAATTAGCTATAGGCGGTTTTTAAAATCTTCTGGATCAATTAATATTTTCATTTTAATTAAAAAACGTTTCAGACGATAAAAGAATTTTGATTATTATAATTCTCTATATAAAAGTAATTTTTACATCAAAAATATTAGATTGCCGGACACAAAAGCCAGCTGTCTTTAAAGTGAAATACACTGCTAAGACAGGAAAAAAAAATTGTTCTAAGGAACAAAACTGTGTACGAAATCGACAAGGAAGAAATAATTTAAGAATTGACATTACCATTAATTATTGAAGGTAATTGAAAACGTCAAAATAATATGCCAAAATGTTCTGGTAACTTCAGTGCTTTCGAAATGCCTGTGGGCTATGATTCTTTTGTAAGCTGCATTCTAGCATTCTTTAATGTTTTTTTTATATTATCTTAAATAATTTTATATAGGATAGAAAAAAAATCTAATATAGAATTTAGGTTGTGAAAAATGATAAAACCGCAAATAATAATAACAAATATTGTACTTAGCTATTCAAAAAGCTGTAAAATAAACATGTTCTTCATTTTCCTAAAACAACAATTTTTCTTCTGACGTAAAAGCGTCTTTCCTCTCGTTATAGCGAGAGTCGGTTGAACTTTCTTGTGTGACAAAATACCGTCAGATTTGAATCGCTAATAACTACGAGACTAATAATGCGAAAAGAATGGTTGACTCCACAACGTTTAGATTATATCTGAAAGAGTTTGTTGCATAGTATTTGTTTTGCCTGTGACGTCATCGTACCAGTGTAAGCGCATGCGCGTGATTGCTGTGAAGTAGCATTATGTAAGGATATAAATAAGTGTAGCGTGGAAACACGTTTAGCTAGGAAGTTGATTTCGGTGTCATTTTAAAGAGTTTGAGAAGTATTACTAGGACCAAAAGTGATATAATAAAAATAGACATCAGAATATAAGTAAAAATCGGTATTAAATTGAAAATTTCAAACTCTGCATGTTTTTTTTATTATAGCGTGCAGAGTTTTCTTTCGAATTTTACGAAACTTACAGAATACTTGAAAATATGTAAAAGAAACATTGTATTAAAATTTGTATTCAAACATTTGTATATTACGGAAAATATGAGCATTTGTATTAAATAATGTTTTGCTGTGCATACACGAAATGTAGTTCTGTATACTGTCAACAGATGGCGCCCTCAAAAGCCATAAATAAAACTTAAGTAAGGTGCAGTTCGGGTACGCGAAGAAGATTTTTCGTGAGAACGTCGGGATAAAATCATGAAACAAGCGTTTCGTATTAATATGTAATTTAATTATCAACATCTTTAAAGCAATATTTACACAGAGTAGTATAATGGTCACATAATAGATAAATCACAAGCTACCACAGACCCTTGCTACATGCTATAAACTTGTGATTTATCGATTTTCTAATCATTAGCGTTAATTTTTCAATCGTCTATAAAATTTTAGCCCTCACACACCGAGCGAGGCGGTCCCGGGCGGTCTAAAAATTTCCCCTTAGCAGCGACGAAAGCCGGTCTGAGGCGGTTGGCTCCTTTTGAGGGGAGGTTCTGAGATTGCTTAGGATATAAGCGCGGTAGGGGGTCCAATTATCCTTGCCAACCACAGACCATTTCCCTGCGCCTTAAGGGTAGGTTATAGCAAGGGGTGGAGTAAATGGCTACCTAGGTTAGGAGAGCCCAATTCATGTCGCTTCCTCCCAAAAACTCCCGGTTTTAACCGGTTAGAAGAAAAAAAGTCGCCTCGAGATTAATGAGTTAAAGAAAAATGCCTCGTCTCGGTGGCCTAGTGGTAAGGTTTTGGCTTCGGGAATGGAGGGTTCCAAGTTGGGAACCCGATTCTACTAAAGATCCACCGTTAATAAAGGCCATGTGCACGTTATATCTTATGTCGTGGGTCAGACGTTCTCCTGCTTTAGTGGTGCGAATACTTGGAGGAGAGGTGTAAGTTCAGTTGTCGGTCTCAAATCTTTTCGGCCTACCTCGGGCTTGGTTAACTATACAGCATATGAGAAGGTGAGATTTACTGGTCTAGCAGCTGGGAAATGAAGTACATACTCCATGTTGAGCACCTAGTTACTGAGCTTCTCGACACTATCATGAATCTGTATTTCCTGTAAGTTTCAGAAGTACTCCATCGTGGTAAACATAGTGCTGGTGACACAGTAAAAAGAAATCTACCTCATGACAAAAAACATGTTGAATATAACATCAACTAAATTAAAATCCTAAATTAAATTAGAACGTCATTCGACACGCTATCGGTGAGATGATACAAAAAGGAGAGAACAGATATAATCATCGTTCTTAAACACTCCAACCGACTGCTCGCTATTGGTTGATAGATGACATCACAAAATGGGTGGATCAGATCTGAATGTAATTACAACTTGAGATACAGCCAGGTACCGTGACGATGTCATATCTTTGCCATCTGTTCGCGGTTCAAAATTACGAAATCCATCCGAGCATGGCCCTCTTGTTGCTTCAAAACGGGAATTTAATATATCTAAAGTAAACTCAAAGAAAAATGCTTTGATTTTTTAAATATTTTTAATTCTTTAAAAATATTGCAAAGTGGGAATTTAAATACATCAAAAACATTTTGATGAACATGCATTTTAAAGTTAAGTCGTTTATTTGTAAAGCATATTTTAATTTCATAAAAGTCAGTTATAGTTTAAGGTTCATTATTTTTAAACTTCTCTTTCTTCCAGTATTTAATAAAAATTTCTAGAAAAGCTTTTTCAATTTTTCAACGGTTTAAAAGAGGTATGAAATTTCTTTCACGGGATAATTCCAGATTTCACATTAAAAACTACTTACTTTGATGACATAAATCGTAAACTGCATATCAGATTGTCCTAACTATATATCTTAACGACATAACCACAGAAAACCCTTAAAACAGATTATACTATAATTGAAATTTTATTTTATTTTACCTGAAACCTGCAACACATTAATTATGCATAAATTGTCTACACTATTTTTGAGTTAATAATACTATATTATTCATGAAGAGGCTTTGTATTTATTAGATAGATTATTAGATATTAATACAAATCATAATTGTAGAGCTTAATCAATTCATGCAGTGAAATTTCATTTACTTAAGAACCATTCACTTTATAGTGAAAGATTTATGTCTCACACATGATGATGCGATACATGTATTAATTCATAAATATAGGATAAGCTATTTATTCATTCTAGCGCTTTAATCAAAACATACTAAAGCACAAACACTTATGTTACTCTATTCCATCAGAAGTTAATCAAAAGAGAGATGTATGATGATTAAAGTTCTTTTAGAATTAATCAGTTTGAAGTGCAATTTATCGTATGTCTTCTTAATGACGCACTATAGTAAATTGCTTCGAACTATTATATTAATATATCGAAGAAAGTTCGGAAAGATGCTAAAATAAACCAGTAAATGAGATACACTGCTGTTAATTACGATCACCTAGTTCACATTAATGCTTCAGCTATTGTTTGACTAAAAAAGCAAATATTCTCTTTTGAAAAGAACGTTTTATCTTCTGCATTAATAATTTGAACCTGGTTTTCCTTAAATAATATGTCGAGAAGATCTATGTCTGTTATAGAATATGAATTAAAGCCATAAGATTTTTCTATCAATTATAATATCAACATGAAATTGATTTGAAATTGAAAAATATTCACTGTGCTGTACAGTTTTGAATATATTCCTAATTTAAAAGTTTGTTAACGAGAAGTTTGTATTCAACTTTCTGTCAAAGTAGTTATTAAAAGGAATCTGGGGGAAGGTAAACCTCACGGATTATGATTAAATAATTTTAGACTAATTTTTTGAAAATTTGGTTCCAAAGATTATCTCTGACACGTAGCTAATATTTCGTATCATAAATAT